>KN515657.1:9175-25922 GCA_000787155.1 Scartelaos histophorus
ACACACACTGGCACTAACAGATCTGTTACACAGTGTCAATGTATAACAGATTTGTTTTATTCATCAGGACAGACAAGAAGCTCAACTTCACAGCGTCTCCTTCTCAGCCTCAGGTAAAATGACAGGTCCACTCACTCCTGTAAACAGGAGGCACATTTATCCATCCAGGTGCAAATGTAATTTTAACTTTTCCTCCAACATGTTGATAGTGCGAGAAACGGGAATTGATCAAGAATTGAGGAAATTCCTTCAAAAATGTCACAATCATGTCTAGTTTTTCTTCCATTTTCTCGTTTTCCAGTATTTCAAGTACATTTATCCTGCGGGAGTGGACCAGGTTACTGTCAAAGTTACCTCTGAAAACAAGTTTCCCTGCGCCATCCTGTCCATTCAAGACATACAGGTAAAGCAGAAAATACAAATTTTACACTGTCAACATCTAGTAACATCTTAACACCACATGAAGGAATGGATAGTGCATTTGTTTATTTATTTAATTGCCCATTGGATTTAAGCCCAGCCCTGCTTAGCTTTAGAGATGTTTTGACAAGCCGTTATGGCCACAAGTACAAACATAAACATAAGTTCACTTATTGGGAAGAACACATGATATGCAAAATTGATATAGAATATTGGGCTCATCACAAAGCTTGTTATTATGGCCTATGCCTTAACAACAAGCTTTGTGATGAGCCCAATATTCTATATCACAAAGCTTGTTATTATGGCCTATGCCTTTTCTGGCATTCACAAAGAAGAGCAAATCCTATGAACAGTGAGGAGCACTCGTAAGAACAAGACTCTGCAGTGAGACTCAGCTCGGGCTGGTGTTACAGCCCCAGTGCTCTCTGTAGGGCCAGTGTCGCAGGCCCTGCCTCAGCGGACTCATTATGTGGCCAAAGTTTGCAGTCAAGTATTTTGTTTTGTTGTTTTTTTTTTCAAATTTTGACATTATTCTAAGTTAGAAAATGTGAAAACTATTCCCCACGTGACCAAAAGCATTTTTTAAAGTGAATTAATGCATAATGCAACACTCTCTTCTGCTTAATTCTTTGTGTTTTATTTCCAGTGCCCTATCTATGACCTTGACAGCAATGTGGACTTCCTTGGCATGTATCAGACTATTACCAGACTGGGTGCGATCACAGTTCAGGTTTGATTTCATTTATAAAAAGTCATCATAAAAAACATTGGCTTTCGTATTGAGGCTGACATGGGCAAAGATAATGTGCAGTTTCCTGCTGGAACATTTTAAACATTTAATCAGTCAACAGTGTGGAAAAAAATTATATATATCTCTCTTGAAGAAAAAGGAATTTAATCCATTTGTGAAGCTCGATGAGTTTTTGAAATACAGACCAAGGTTTATTGTTGTTACAGAAGATATGGACAGAGTCTAGGCCTGTCCTGACCCAGAGACCAACAGCCTCCCCTTCCCAGCAGCATGACCACTAACTGCGCCTTCTGCCCCCCCAGAGCCTCTGAGCTCTGAGTATTTATACAGAAATACAAGTTACATATCAAAGCAGAGTGACACTTTAACAGACTTCCTAATCCAATTGACTTACATTTGAGGACAGCTAAAACAACTAAGGACTTCCTGAGGGTGGAGACTGTGTCTGCTGAGCCTTTACACATGTTCATGACAGGTAGAATTAACTTTCATTTACACAAAGACAGATAGAGAGAAATCTTTCCACAATTTCAATTTCCATCACAGTGAAATGCAGCGGCATTCTAGTAATCCACATTGTTCCATGCTGGCTGTCTTTCTATATTATTTAAGGTCACAGACTGCACAAACTTGGCTTTTCTGAGCATTTTTTCCTAGATTGTTATGTCATAGGTCAAGATCGAGAGTTTTCCTGTCCAGTTTTTGACTCCATAAATTCGTGTTTGTTTTGCATTTTTGCGATGACTTCAAAATCCGATGTGTGTTGTTCCAGCGTACGGACTTCCACAATGACAGCTTCTATGTGGTGGTGGTGGTCAACCCTGAGGACGAAGCCTGTGGAGGCCTTTCAAACTCCTCCATGACAAACACAATCAGAGACGCTGGAGAACGAACCAAGAGCCTGGAAGTTGTAGTGTCTCCTTCTATTACATTTAAAGCCACATCTAAAGGTGCTGTACTTGTTTTACAAATGTAAAAAACAGAACTAGTTCATTTTTAACAGTTTACAGTGTTCCGAAGATATTGCTCATTTACCTCTGCATCCGAATGACTCACTTTGAGCACTTTTCACAACTCTGAGAGCGAAGTAAAGATAACAACAACTAGCATGCTAAGAGTGTACCTACTGATTAACTTACAATAAAAATGCTGTCTTATTAGACGAGGACATCACACTGCAAACATATTTTGACCTAATTTTTGTTAGCATTCTTGCAAATTATAGAAATCGCTTAGAAACATTGCGGGGAATAATTTAGATGCTTGGAATCCATAAGTGAGAAATGACTCTGGACCACATCAAACTGGGGGTGAAGTTAACTAGAAGCACTGCTCTGTCTGAAGCTCTGTCACTGAGCTTTATTTTAGCACAACCTCAGCACAAAGAACTGATGTAACATTACAGTCAAAAGCTTGCTAGCATTAGCCAACAGCTTTTCAAATCAGTCTATTTTCGTTGAGTTTTCAGACAAAAAAATGTCTGACTGTGTTTGTTAAAGCTCGTATATTACAGAAAACTCACTCTTGGGAGTTTTTAGTCATGTTGGAATGTTGTTACCTCCTCAAAATGCTGGAGTTGTGTTTTGTTTCATTCACATGTTTGAGTGATCCTGGTCTGTCTACATCTCCAAAGCTCAAAATGATCTGTTCCACCTTGTGATGTCATGTAGTGGTACTTTTCAAGTTCACAACTATCTTTTACCTATTGTTCAGTGGACCCTTACGCAACAAAAATATATTTCTCAATATATTATGTGACAATATATTTGATGAGCATTCATCTATTGTGAAATATATCATATTATATATGATATAATTATATATTATATATGGAAGTGCCTGTATGACAAAATATGAGTTGCAAAATGTGATATGGAACTTGCTTAGCTCTAAAATAAAATACTTTGTTTCAATAAACATACATATAATAATGTAATACCGTTTGGTTTGCAGAACAATGTATTTTAAAATATATCAATCAATATATAGTAATAGTTTGTCCATCTATATATACATTTTCAAATATATGAGGAAGGTTCTCATATATTGAAATATATTTCCAAATGTATTGCAATATAAATTCTAGTATATTGTAATATACTTCAAATACTTCAATATCATCCAAATGATTCTAGCAAAAGTGTATGTAGTTTGCTGTGTATTACAGTTTTAATGTGTTTGTCTGTTATATTATGTGCTCTGCTCCGTTTGTGACTTCCTGTGTGTGTCAACCTCTCACCCAGACATCACAGAGAGTCTGGGTGCAGGTGTAGGGTTTTTTTTTCTGTTCTGTTTGCAGGGTCCAGAGAAAGAGGAAGTTTGCGTTACCCTGTCAACCAAGTATAGAGAGAGAGAGAGAGAGAGAGAGACCTATATGGAGATGAAAAAACAATGGGTGTAACAATATGAGACGGAAACGCAGTATCCGGGCGGGGCCACACTTCACTTGCAATATCAATGTTAAAAAAACCCTGTGTTACCGGATAACTCTCTGTCTCCTACTGACAAGTCCTACAAGTTTAAAAACACAGTGGAACAATTCCTCTATTACCACATGACATAACAAGGTTGAACAGTGTGTTTTCTGTTTGAGAGAAGAACCCAGCCTGAATATGCAGGATCTGTTTGTTACACATGTGTTCATGTTCATGTTCATGTTCTGTTTTATGCTGTAATATGGGCCCTTTAATGCACACGTGGTGCCACCATGAGAACATTCTTCCATAAACATACATGAGTTTTTATTTATTGACATGACTGTACGTTTGTGTCTTTCACAGATGCATTAGCACTGGTGATAGGCGGCGTTCTACTCATTGTGATCATAGCTCTGCTCATTCTGGTGGTTGGCTCTCCTATAAGCAGTAGGTTTTTCCATTTTTTATGCTAATTTATCATATACAAAAACACAGAGTAATAACCAAACTAAAAAACTCATTAGATACAATTGGAAATGGCCTCTTTGCAAAATAAATATCCTAGACCTATAACTCTTACACCAGTCTTAGATTTTGTACATACAAGGTCAAGATAGATGATTAAAGCTGCAGTGTAACTTTTCTGGTGAAGGGTCTGCCACCTGCTGGTCTCTGTGTTATGTAAGGTTTCACTGTATGGCATTAAACTATGTCCATCATAGGGGCACTTTAATCCCCGCAGTTTGAAATGCCATACTGTGGAATATTCTCGTGAATTTCTAGCTGTTTCATTTCATCTTTAGTTTACTCAGTGACCTTTATTTTTTACAGACCAAAGAAGAGAGACCCACGAAGCCCACGAAGAAACATCTGTAAGAACCAACAATTTATCTGATAAAAGTGTGAACTCATTCAGTGTTCTCTTGTAAGGTGTCAGAATAGTAGGTTTAAAATAAAATAGGCAGTGAATGAAAGAATAGTGTGTTCTAATGTCACAACTCTAAGTCATTTTTTG
Source organism: Scartelaos histophorus (assembly GCA_000787155.1). Taxonomy (NCBI): domain Eukaryota; kingdom Metazoa; phylum Chordata; class Actinopteri; order Gobiiformes; family Gobiidae; genus Scartelaos; species Scartelaos histophorus. The sequence goes on from KN515657.1 coordinate 13,782, forward strand.
TGCTTCAGCCTCAGCCTGAGCCTCTGGACATGGACCCTTTGGTAAGACCCGGTGCCGCATCCACTTGCGCTGTTCGGCTTTCTGTTGCTGCTTTTTTTCAGGGTCATAACAATATTCAAATTTAATGTGGTCCTACATCAGTGGCGGCTGGTCAATAGAGGGTGCATTTTTTATCATCTAGATAAAAAATGTATAAAGTTGTTATTTTGTATTGGGCTATATGTTTCCTATTTTGTTTAGAATTGAATGTGCATAGAATCTGCATAGAAATAGTTTTATCATGTTCATTTGCTCATATCTCTTTATTTGGTTCATGTGTTCCCATTGAGTTTGCTAGGCCGGAGCAAACTCATTGGAGATCTAGGGAAGAGCCTGAAATTTGGACAAAATTTGACATCATTACGTTGCTTCTGCCCCTTACTTTACATTGCAGCCCTGAAATATGCAGCGCAGGGTAGAGGCGATCTGAAATCAAGTGATTGTTCTTCATAACTGTTTGTTACCTACCTGACCTATTGTGATTCTGCTGCTTGCTCTCTCCCATATAGCCACTACAGTGCTATATGAGTTATGGCAAGTCCAAGGAACAGTTTTTAGGGAGTAGTATGTCTTTTCTTCAGTGGGATCCTTCTGCAAAGTAAGGGAAGAAGCGTTAAATGAGTGCACTGTCTGCGGTGATGTCCTATGACTGCTCCTTTGATTCACCCACTGGCTCGTGGCGGCCTTTACTTTGGCCTAAACCTCCACAGCGGAGAGCGCGAGGAGCGACGCTGCTCACAAGACCCAGAGCAGTGGACACACAGACCCATGGCCGGGACCTGGGCCACTCACTCACTGCTCTGTCAGCCTTTATCAGGGTTTGCGGACCTGACTTGACTGGGACTTGAATCAGTTTGATCTCTTCATAGTGGACGATAAAACACTTGTAGAGACAGAGCCAACAGGACAGCGGGTAGAGGATACACTCTGCTTCAGTCCTCTGGAGATACGAGTTTTCATTAGTTTGGGGCAAATCTGATGATGGAGCCTCACAGGTAAATAGTGCATAAATGAGCTTGTGGGAGCGACGGAGCCTTGTGACCGTAGCCTCTTATTTTAGTTTTACTGACGTTGTTGGGGCTGGTGTGAGCGGTGTGTCAGGTTGTGCTGCTGTGAAACTTTGTGTTTGACTGTGCATTATGCTTTGATTGTGATAACCAAACATAAGACAATATATATAAAATAAGAACCAAATATAAGACAAATTATTTATATTTATTCAAGATATAGTTCAGCCAATAGTGACCAAATGACTGTCTGTCTCTGGCATTCATTATAATACTATACAGCCTATATATAATACAAGTGTTTAGAATATACAATTTTGTCTTAGGTTCCCCCCAAAAATTGTACCACCAGTCGCCACTGACCTACATCCAGCTGAGAGAAAAGCACAGGCGTCTTCCCTGTCCTCAAATGCACAAAGCTGTTTCCCTGCATAATTTCACAAACACAATAATCTATATTGATGCTAAAATAGGCTGAAGTACGTCTGTCACCAGGACTATGTTTTGGTTTGTTTGGGCTTCACCTTTGGCACAAACCTCATCTTATTTATTGCAACATCATTATTATTATTATTATTAGTAGTAGTAGTAGTAGTAGTAATAGTATACATTACTTTATTCTTATTTATACATGACTTTTTGTGTGTGAGGATTTTTCATCTGTATTTTCTTTGTAGAGAGAGTCTGATGTGGCTCAAACAGACCAGGCCCAGACTGACCAGGCCCAGACTGACCAGGCCCAGACTGACCAGGCTCAGACTGACCAGGCTCAGACTGAGAAGGAGGCTCTCAAATACGATGGTGTTTATGTTTTGTAAGAGTCTGACCAGAGACCTAAAAGTCTCCTATAAAACCTATTTTCAATTATGTGCAAAGCATTCAATTACAATGACAAGCATATTTTTTTTTGCTTTAGGAACATTGCCACTATAGCTGCCTTCTATGGTTTGCCTGTGATCCAGCTGGTCTTTATTTATCAAACGGTAATGATTTTTAAATCTTATTTTTAACAATATCACCACAATGTACTGTTGTCACAATACAAATATTTCAAACTTAATTTCAATATAAGGAATAGACTTCACCCTCAGTGTCGACTCTGATACCACAGTCATAATGTATTTTTTTCCACACTGAAATCTGAGTTTTCTGAGCAGTGTAATGTTATTTTAGATTAGAGGAAACCAAGACATCTGCTACTACAACTTCCTGTGTGCTCATCCCGTGGGACTTCTGAGGTGAGGAAAGTTGAAGGTACCAGATTTTGAAAAACAGCACTTCTCTCATTTTGACATAAAGGTGGACCGCGTAACATTTTAGTGGAGGGTCTGCCACCCTCTTATCTCCAGATTAAACCCATTTATCACCAGGGAGACAAGCTGGTCTATGCTACATTACAGTTCAGATCTGTGGAGAGTCACCCCTACTCACTGAAGGAATTTATGTATTTTTAAGCAATAGAAACACCTGTAATGAAGAAAAACTACATATATTATGTTTAAAGTTATAGCATGGAACATTCCAGGCAAAGTAATAACATGTCCATGAAGACAAGCAGGTGGCCGACTCTCCACTAGAAATGTTACACAGTGCACCTTTAACTTTGGTGGGGTAAAACCACTTGTAAAAATGATTATAGTTTTACACTAATCAAGAAGCAATTTGTGAAGAAAAGATGAAAAATCTGTTGAAAATAACATGAAGTAGAGAGTTTGATTTTAGAGAATATATAAACTAGTATTATACTGTATACTGAAGACTTCACAATGTACATGTGGGAAACATTTTTCTGATATTTTAAACATTTTATTTCAACAAAATAAATGTGTTTTTATGAAATTGGATTAGTCAAATAATAATTTGTGTGTAGATTTGAACATTTTTGGCCTGGCCATGCCCAGCCCTGCTCAGCTTCTGAAAGGGGGTGAGCTCAGGCTTTGACAGGCTGGTGAACACCGGTGTACCCTTGTGAGTGACGCCGGTGTAGCCTTGTGAGTGACGCCGGTGTAGCCGTATGAGTGCAGTTTGGGTCAGATACACAGATACGTAATAGTTTTGAGAGTTTTTGCCACACCCTCTTTTTATTCGACTGTCTACAGCCCTAAAAATGTGTGTTCAGTAGTAATTATTGCATATTTTCACTTCTCAGCTCTTTCAACAATTTCCTGAGTAATGTGGGCTATGTGGTGTTGGGTTTGGCCTTCTTCATTATTGTGTTGATCAGAGACCGTAGGCACAGACGAGCTCTGGCCTGCCAGGACACCAATGCTTTGGTAAGAAAACATCTGAAGTTTCATTTTTACTATCAAAAGTCTTATTTTCTCATTTTAAATCAATGTTGATACTTTTCACCCGATGTCATTAACATTCCCTGGGGGTGGGGGGAATTAGAGAAATTAGGACCAGTGGAACATTCCAGGCAAGACATTAGCATCTCCATGGAGACGGCAACAGGTGGTGGAGCCTCTATCTGAAAAGTGACATAGTTCACCTTTAACTTAGCTCCATCTGTCCTGTAGAAGTTTGGTATCCACAAAAGCTTTGGCCTGTTCTACGCCATGGGTGCAGCTCTTATGATGGAGGGAGTGCTCAGCGGCTGCTACCACGTCTGCCCCAATGCCGACAACTTTCAGTTTGGTAAGACTTTACTGCTCTGGTACTCTATGCTGGTACTCTACGTTGGTACTCTACGTTGGTACTCTACGTTGGTACTCTATGCTGGTACTCTATGCTGGTACTCTAAGTTGGTACTCCATGCTGGTATTCTAGGCCGGTAATACAGTAGTGTGTACTGATTTTTACAGGTAGCAGACTTGGGGTGAATGTCAACATTTAATTGATAAGACTTTAATGACACCACTTTTTATGCAAACTACAGTACAAATGAGTATATTTATTAATTGCATTCATTAATTGCATGTATACTGGAAAATGGATTTTTTTTTTTATATAATTTGAATTATACTTTTGGCACGCAGTGATTTTAAATTTCATTGTGTAACCACTGCTTGCCCAATAATTCCCATGACCGCAGGCCACTGCTGTAACACAGGAGCAGTGGGCTGAGTGAAAACCATAGACCGTATATATGAATGGACATAGCTAACGTGCTAGCCACCCTGTGCCAAACAGGAAGTGCTCCAGGAGGCTCTTCCTGCTCCACTTCACTCTGGCTCCAGTTGACTTGCATTGGGATCCTGTCTCTCCTCTTTCTGTACCTGCTGCTGTGGCCTTGTCATTTTGATCTTAAAATGTTCATCACATGATCCTGACTTTTTTTCTCTATTTTGTCCATCAAAAAGATCGTATTCATATCATAGAGTGTGGCCCCCTGTAGCTGTTAATATCACTAGCCTCATTTGAGTGGCGCTGAACGCTGTGAGTGTCGTCACACTCGCTTAGTCCACTTCTTTATATAGTTTATGGTGAAAAAAAGTGCTACATTTCCTTTAACAGAAATATCCGAATATTGTATTTTCAAAAGTCTCAGAATAACAAGGAGCGATATTGGCTGAGGCTTGATTCCCATTTGAACAAAGGTTCCAGAAAAAAATGAAAGACGACTCAGTAGTGCCACCTCAAACTTTGATTTTCATGGGGCCATTGAAAAAAATGAATGTAAAAATATGAAACCTGGCACAAAAAATAGAACATGTCAGGAAATGATAAAAATTATATTATGGCCTCGCCCCAAACCCAACTGGACCAAACTCGGAAAATTAAACATTTTTTATTACATTTTGAATATGACTGTGGATTTGGTCACGGTAAATTTTCTTTTGTTTTTAGCTGAGTGTAGAATATTAACAGTGTTTGCCAGAGACAAAAGAGGGAGTTAGTAGGTGTGTGGGCAAGAGCCAGAAGACTAGGACACGACTCTTTGGGAGGTAGGAGACCAATAAAAACACAGAGATGGAGTATTGAAGTTTTAGCGGCTGGTGCCATATAGAGGTGAATAACCAAACAACCCAATATTTACAATATATACATCTGCAGAATATGGTGATCAAGATTAAGGATTAGGCTAATGGTTTTATCCTTAAACAAATCAAGTTGAATCAAGCTGAATCAAGTGCACTTGTTTCCATATGTACAATATTAACAGTTCAACGCACAATTCAGCATAAACAGCAAAGCAGCAGCAGCAATGGAATGAAGTCCAATTAAAAAGAGATAGCGGTCACTGGGCTAGTGACATTTCACAGTTTACACGATTGCAAAATTGCCACAACGATGTGGACTTATTGTCCACAGTTTATGAAAAATGTCCATGAAAGAAGGGGTATAGTATACAGGGGTCCATAAGGATAATGGAGTCTGTGTGAGTGTTTGGAAGTGTGGGGAGTGGACTGGCTGCTCCTACCAGACCATAGAAGCTGTTGTAGAGTAGAAGAGTGGGTGAGCAGTAGTGTGAGTGGGCTCTTTTGGGCTTCAGCTCGTCATCCTGGTAATCCTACCGGGCACCACCTGGCCTGTAGTAAATAGACAGTACCAGTTTTAGGAAAAAAAAATATCACTGGCTATTAGGCTATTTAGGTACAGTATGGCATTCTAGCATTCTAGTTTTGTAGTGTACACATATTCAGATTTCAACAATACAATAGTCAATACCAATAACCTTTGCATTAAAGGTGGGATCGTAAACTGAAATGTACAGCTGATATTGTATAACAGCGAAAATAGCGATAATTGTTAGGGGACCTGTGCAGCCGTCCTGTCTGGCCTCAGTCCTGTGTGTGATTGGAGCATGTGGTCAGTGGAGGGAGGGCTGCAGTTGTAGTACGCATGCGGTTGGCCGTCTCGTTCTCGCGAGTGTTGCGTGAGTGAGCGGTGTGTTTGTAACTCAACATTGGTGGGAAATTTTTACATTGTCCGCAGTGAATTTGAACCCTGGGTTACATGAGGACAATAATATGATAGAAATACTTCTATCATGCTTGGGTCTCAGCTGGCAGCAGCGCACAGTGATGCGAATAAGGACATAGCTCTATCTCCAACTATACTGACACTGTCAGAAATAGTCTCACTGGAATGAATGGAACAGTAACATATATACGCTGATTTTGTTTGTGATGCAGGAGGGTGCGATGCCTGGGCAAAAGGCACACCACAAACATTTGTAAATGAAGAAAAAAGTCCTTAAGTCCTTTATATCTTATTTTTTGCATGATTCACACCATGTTGAATTCTTCACTTCCACTGAGCTTTAGTTGTATTGCTCAGCTGATCCTCTCTTGTGTTTGCAGACACGTCCTTCATGTACATCATCGCTGGGCTCTGCATGTTTAAAATGTACCAGAACAGACACCCAAACATCAGTTCCCGAGCCCACAAAGTGTACTTCAGCCTGGCCGTGCTCATCTGCCTCTCTGTGATCGGAGTCAGTATACAGCAGCTTTCAGATGGCATCCCAACATTCTACTGGCAAATATTCAATAGAAATGGGGACACTGTGTGAATGCACTCATTAAATACACTCAAAAAAAAGTTGTAAGAATGTCTGAAAATTAAAAGAAAATATGATTATAAAGAAAAAAAACACTACAATTTTCAACCAAAATGTGACAGTGACTAACTAAAAACCTGTTCACAAATGCTAGATGACTTGCGGCTGAATAAAAATCAGATTAAAGTCTAATTTGAGTGACAGAGCTTGAGACAGATATTGAGGTTGTGATGTCATCTGCATAACCTCTGTTACAACAGTAGCACATCATGTGCACTGTAGGAACTCATTCTCATTGTACTGCTTTACATTTGCAGGTTTTGATACGCGGGAGCTTAGTGTTTTGGATTATTTTCACACTCATTCACATTTTGTCCTTTCCTCTGATTGCACTGTTCTTCGCCCCATGGACAGGTACATTTTATACACTTTATACATTAGCTGTTATTCTATCATGTTATAACGTTCTTCCCTCATCAAAAACATGCCTGAAGGTGCCTGTTTTAGACGTCATCCATGCATGTTTGAGTAATCTAGCGAGCGCTCCCGGGCCTATTCGAATTCTCCTTAGCTTTAGCTGTAAGATTACTGTACACAACAAACAGTCTGACAAACCTGATTCAATGTGGATTGGATGCACGCTCTGAAGGGGGAGTGACTTAATGCAAGGTACAGACGGGAAAACACTCTGTTCCACCTTGTGATGACACGTAGTAATACAGAAAATGCTCCACTGTGTTTTTATCATGGATCTATAATAAGAACATGATCGCAGATTGATCAGTGGCTGCTCCAGGTACTGCAGCTCCAGCCCAGAAACAATCCTCCCATAGAACACAATGCATTTTTTGTGAAATCAAACTGCCTGTGTTCAGCTGACAGGGCATCCAGCTTTCATAAAGGTCCGATTTTGAAGGGATTCTTCTGCATTTTTACACTATGAGCTTTAAAAAAATTTAATTGTCATAGAGCGTAAAAGTCACAGCAAAAACTGACCAGTTAAAATATTTCAGAGTTGTTTTTAACATAAAAAGTGTTATTTGAAAGTTAAATGGGTATTCGAGTTGGGGTTATTTGTTATTTGAGTTGATATGGTTGTAGTTAATTCAACTTCCTGTAGTGTTAATTTGGCAGCTCCCACCCACCACTTCAAACTCCTGCGAGAGAACCAGTTTGAACCAGTTTTGTACCTAATTTCATCTAAAATTAACAAAGATAAAGTGTAAAAAACACCCCCAAAACTCTGAATTGTTTAGCTAAATCAGGATAACCCTACACAGTGTTATCTGTTTACTCTCGAAACATTAATATAACTCTTGATTTTGGGGTTAAACAGGAAATTTAGTCCAGTGTTAGTGAATTAAATAAACTCTAAAACACATTAGACTCATATAAACCCTTAGAAAATGTTAAAATTGATTCCGTGAGAGTAAATTTTAACACTCCACTTTTTGCTGTGCCGCTGTGTTAGAGAGTTAGAGAGAGTTTAAGTGTTAGTCTAGCTCCACTCTGAGCGTCGGGACGAAAATCAGGAAGTAAATGCGGAAGTGAAAATCTTTTTTGTGGTCATGCACCAATTGTAAAGAATACGACGCCATCTTGGATTCATCTTCCAGATCTTATTATGGTTCTAGGGTTTTTATACTCCACACAGCTTCACTAGGGGAGCTGTTAACTTGAAAACTACCGCTTCGTGATATCACAAGGTGGAACAGAGCATTTTGAGTTTTGCCGATGTAAAAGGATTATTTAAACATGTGGGAATGAAACTAAACACAAATACTGATGAGGTAACAGCACCGTAACATGACTTAAAGCTCACAAGAATCTATTTTGTGTATTATACTGTAGGACCTATAAAGGTGCACTATGTAACTTTTTGTCTGGGGTTCCATCACCTGCTTGTTTCTACGGATATGCCATTGCTCTGTCTGGAATGTCCCGCAGTACGACATTAAACAGCTTTACCTTACATTTATTCCATTACAGGTGGTTTTATAGCTCAAAAATACCTAGATAAACAGATATTCTGACTGTGAGCGGGGTCGCCTCTCCACAGATCTGACCTGTAACTTGGTCTGGTTTGGTCTGAATGAAGATAGAAAGTTTTAATACCACACTGTGAAACATTCCAGACAAAGCAGTAAAATCTCCATGGAGAAAAGCATTCAACAGACCAGAAAAGTTACACAATGCACCTTTGAGTGTAGTAAAGATGCACAATGGCATGGTTCTTTTTCTCTGGTATTGTGTTAAATTTAAACTGCACTAATTTCTGTTTTGCTTTTTTTGTTTACACAGATTGGAAAAAATATTATCAAGGCCATATATCCAGTGTATGTTTTTCAAATATTTAAATCAACCTATTATCTCCCCATTAAAAGGTGCACTGTGTAACTTTTCTCCATCAAATGCTTTTCTAAGTTACAAAAGTTACAAAGTGCACATTCAATCATCATAATAATAATAATCATATATTGCTTTTAATGAAATGGACTCCTTATCTCTTTTAGACTCAGTGGGGTTTTGTTCTCCTTGTGGTGTGGAATGTTTGCAACTTGATTGCGTAAGTACATTTCCTTTTGTAATCTTCGTTTTTAAGACGCGACAGATTCACACAGAACTTTTAGACAAAGTAGTGCAAAGTGCTCGACACGGTAAAAAATGCATTCAGAACACAGGAGAAAACCAGGATTACACCAAGACTAAACCAAGACTTAATCAATACTAAACCAGGACTAAACTAGGACCAAACCAAGTCTTAACTCACCAGGACTAAACCAAGACTAAACCAGGACCAAACCGGGACTAAACCAAGACCGAACCAGGACTAAACCAAGACTAAACCAAGACTTAATCAATACTAAACCAGGACTAAACTAGGACCAAACCAAGTCTTAACTCACCAGGACTAAACCAAGACTAAACCAAGACCGAACCAGGACCAAGCCAGGTCTAAACCAAGACCAATCCAGGACTAAACCAAGACTAAACCAGGACCAAACCAAAACCAAACTAGGACCAGACCAAGACTAAACCAAGACCAAACCAGAACTAAACCAAGATTTAATCAATACTAAACCAGGACTAAACTAGGACCAAACCAAGACTAAACTCACCAGGACTAAACCAAGACTGAACCAAGACCGAACCAGGACTAAACCAAGACTAAACAAGTCCTAAATCATGACTGAACCAAGATTAAGCAAAACCTTAATCATGATTAAACCAGGACTAAACCAAGCTTAACCAATACTAAATCAGGTCTAAACTAGGACCAAACCAAGACTAAACTCACTTTCTTCCCTTTTCTGGTGCTGTTGTGAAAGGCGACCCCACTCACAGTCAGGATGCTTGTTTTTCTAGGTATTTTTGAGCTATAAAACCACCTGTAACTGAATAGTAAGGTAATGCTGTTTAATACTGTTAGAATAGTTACATGTCCATAGAAACAAGCAGGTGATGGACCCCAAACCAAAATGTTACACGTTGCACCTTCAAGTCCTGACAAACAAAAAGTGTATTGTGTTTTTCTGACTCTTCTTACAGAGCTATTGTTGGAATCATTAAGAGACCAAGTAACTTTAGCTCATACGTGTTGGGCATCGCCATCTTTAACCTGCTGATGTACTTCATGTATTACAGCATCCTAAAGGTAACTGTCATTTTGCATGCTATGGTCTATGGCAGGGGGCTTCCATTCAAATTTCGGTGACACTTTAAAAAGCATAGTTCGTTTTTTTTTTTTTTTTACATTAATCTGTATGGCATCCCCATCAGCAGTGTCGTGCAACACTGACTTACTCCCGACAGCATCTCCTGAGCAAAGTCCTTGCCTGGTTTTGGTACTGACGAAAGTAGTCCGGCAAGTTAGCTGGGGTCTCAAAATAAGGCGCTTTTCTTCTCAAAACAATATGTGTTCAAAAGAGTGATACATTTGCATCACCAAACCTCATTATCGCTTGGTGCTATTTTCTCTCCATTCGTTTCACTGTTTTTTTAGTTGTTTGCCAGTGTTTATGTCCTCAGACCGATGGCGCAGCGACGCAAGAGAGCTATAGTGAGAGCTAATGAGAGAGCTAACATGAGAGCTAATGTGAGAGCTAACGTGAGAGCTAATGTGAGAGCTAACATAAGAGCTAACGTGAGAGCTAACGTGAGAGCTAACATGAGAAAGTGATAAGTATACAAGCTTGTGTAAGTCACCCGTGTCATAGTCGGACATGTTGCCGTTAACTTTCCAAGCCGTAAACACAGTGAAACAGTAGCGGCTTCACCTGGCGGCAGCGCAGTGATATGAACCAAGAGAAAATAGTGCCAAGCGATTTTGAAGTCTGACTTTCTCATCAGTTTTGTGATGCAAATGTGTCACTATTTGGAACACATATTGTTTTGAGAAGAAAAACGCTTTATATTCACAACCCTTGCTAACTTGCCGGAACTACTTTCTTCAGCACCAAAACCGGGCGAGAACTCGGCTCACGGGATTCATGTCAAAAAACCCAAACTGTCCCTATAACCTTACTTCTATTCACACATTTTAACCCACAAATCCAGGTGTTTTCGATGATTATAACACGTCTTAAAGCTCACAAGAGTTAATTTTGCGTTATATCTGACGTAAATTTAGCTCTCACGTTAGCTCTCACGTTAGCTCTCATGTTAGCTCTCACGTTAGCTCTCACGTTAGCTCTCTTGCGTCACAGCAGTCATCGGTTTGAGCACGTAAAAACTGCCAAACAACTGAAAATAATGTTGGATTCGTGCTTGGGTCTGAGCTGGCAGCAGTGCACAGTGATGCGAACAGAAAGAAAATAACACCAAACTTTATTTTCACGACCCCACCCAATTTTGCCGGACTAAATTCGCCAGCACCAAAACCGGGCAAGAACTCAGCTTATGGGACGCTGTCGGGGGTAAGTCAAGTTGTTTATGCGCCGCACTGCTGACAGGGACGTCTAAAAACCTGAATTATCCCTTTAATTTAAGAGGAGCAGAGACTTAGAGAAATTGTCAAAATAAATGCAGATTTGATAGTGATGTTTCTGCCTTTAAGTAGCATCATAAACCACATGCTCCTTGCGAGACACAGGATTTGTTTTTTAGCCTAAGTCATGAACCCAAACAAAACACCCAAGTCATACATATATATTTATTTATAGAGGCCAATTGCACTGGGTCTATATATTTACTAAATTTTTAACTCGATGGTTTATTTTGTGTTTTATGGTATCAAATAATGTTCATTTAGGAAGAGAATCGAAAATTGGGAGTCCAAAATTAAACCCAATCACGATCTCTAATCTGCTGTAATCCCACTACTTTAATGAGAAGTAAATAGTTAATGTCTTAATCCTGCAAATATGGATTTCAGCAATAATGCTTTCTATCTAGCCAAGTTAAGATGACTTGATTTAATTTAAGGATTTACCAAATTTCACTTGACGAGTAAAATTATCTGCCAATGGAACAAGACCTTTTGTACTTAAAATCTGAAATTACATCTTGCTGCACTTAAAATAAGAAAAACAACTCTTTGCGCTTAAAATAAGAATTAAAATCAACACACTTATTCTCTTAGCAGATAATTTTACTAGTCAAATTGTATCTGTTCAAATAAACTAAAATGTTCTTAAATTAAGTCATTTT
>KN515660.1:1073-15823 GCA_000787155.1 Scartelaos histophorus
CTCTTGATCTCCACATCTGGCTGAATATGTCTGTGTGGAGCTGTAATTAAGAGCAGTGGTGAAAAGGTCAGACTTTTGCTGGATGTTCTGCGTCACATTCAACAACTATTACAGACCAGGGTTCAGGGTTGTTCATTTCAGTGAAGCGTGACTCTGACCATGGAATAAGACGTATTTTCTTTCACGAGGAAATGAGAAAAAGACTTGTAACTCCATTCAAATGATTTAAATGTGCACTGTGTAACTTTACTGGTGAGGGATTCATGCTTAGACATTAGTGCTTTCCCTTGAATGTTCCACTGTATGTTCCTCTTCGTGATATTAAATGATCCATCTTGCATTTATTTTTTCCTCACTCAAAAATGGCTTAAAATATGTTTATTCTTTTCAGATCACTGACTTGTGATTTACCTTACCTGCCAGTCTTCTTGGAGATAAATCAGAAAAGTGACCTTAATTCATCTGTTTTTACTCTCCACTTCTGCTTCTCTAATCATTTCTTCTCTATTCTGAGCATGGGAAACGTATTCGTGATTTGTGGTTAGGAGTCTTTTCTTTCCAGTAGCTAATAGATGCAGGGAAAGGCTACATGTGCGCAGGCTTTCCACTACATGTGCGCTTGTCAACAAACCCACAGTGTGTTTCAGGCCGTGTGGTTTACAGCGCTGACCACAGGAGGAAATGGGGGCAGAGTAGTCATCAGCCCCCCGCACTTCTCACACTGCGATTGCCCTTCTGAGCTCCTGGGAATGTACATGTCCTGCCCACTCCCTGTAAACTCAGAAGTTGATTGGACGACTTCTTGAAATATGCAGAATAGAAGCAAATAGATAGTTATATTCCAGATATAATTGTATTGGCTGATGCTCATAAAACATATTTGGCTTCCTTGAAATAATAATATGGAGCTCAACAGTGACCACCCACACCCAGGTTCCCAAACTAAATGTATTAATTTTTCACTTTATTCTGAAACTTTGTAAACTGCAGAGTTATTTAGCATTTAGCATTGCATTTTAAACTGCCTTTTTGGACTTTAAACACCTGTGTAATGTATATGAGTTAGCTCATACTGTAGCTGGTTAGCCTCTGCGATGTCTTTGAACTCTTAACATCTACATTTTTGAAAAAGTCATTAGAAAAAAATAATGGTATATTTATTTGTTGAGCTCCATTGGGACTTATTGTTCAGATAGTTCCTTTATTGCACAGAAATGGGTGAAAACACCGTGTTCAAAGATGAATCACTGGTAAACTATAATTTACTGATCTTTTGGCAATAGTTTTTTCTTTTCAGATTTACAGACTTTATTTCCTGGTATTTCTAAAATAGACTTACACTAATAACCTGTTAACTAGCAAATGAAAACATAATTCTAGCATCTGGCAGCAAACCGTTCAAATAGTATAGAAAGAAAAACCTCACAAGTCCAAGGCAACAATAATATTTGTGTTGCTATAGACCTCCAAACCTTTTTAGTTGTCCTGCTCTGCGCCCAGGTCAGTGTGACAGCTGCAGTTCTAGGGGGTCTGCTGCCCCGAGTAAAAACATTGGCGTCTGTGTATACACTACGTTACACTGCCAGACAGTGAGATTCTACAAGTGGAAAATGTGCCTGTTTATTTTAGCTACACTCACACTTTTACCTGTTTTGGCTAATGCTATCCCAAATATAGCTGGATTTTAATACAACATGAGTTATGCTTGTTAGTTTCTATAAACAAAGAAGCAATGGAACTGGTAGTGCATAAAACACATAAAGCTTAGGAAACTCAGGCTTACATCAGCTCCATCTTTATATCAAAGGTTTCCATAAGTCTGTTACAAAAATATAGTTTGACATGTTTTGATTCTTTGCAAGGACAGTCAAATAATTTAAATAATCACATTTCTAATCACATGGTGGAGTGAACAATTGAACTAAAAAAGCAGATGTACAACTGAACCTTGGTGTGGACACGGCTCTGTAGGGCTGGGTAGGAAAAAAAGACTACTGGTATGACCACAAGTAAAATAGTATCAAAAATAGGTATTGTTTAAGTAGTGGCAGCTGAAAACAAATGGAAAATCACCTACTGTATGACTTGACCAATCTAATTACTTCTAGACTCATGTAGGAGATGTTTCAGTGCTACTTTGTGGTCCCAGAGATCTTGTTAAGTTAATGCAAAACACAGCCCCACTCCTGCTGATGCAGTTATTGTTGGCATGACCAAAAGCCCCTTTGCGTTGTTTCACCGAGTTTTTCAAAGCAAAGAAGAAAGCAGCTACATCAGGGAAAGTCCCAGGACAACATCCCCAGTGCTGAGGCTGCACCGTTCAGACGAGTGATGAGGTCAGGCGGGTCCAGCGCGGAAAATGATTTGACAGATCTTCTGGAAAACAGGAGCTGACAGAAAACAAAATTAAAATAAAACTACTCTACTGTACCATCTGGAATTAATGCAAACTGGAACCAAATAGTGGCATTATAACACGGTCAGCAGGGTTTTCAATACTAAGGTAATACTAATTGGTACTAAAACTATTATTAAAACTAGATACTTGCATTGATGAACTAGACTGAAAAAAATCACATAAGTCAAATACAATTTCACCTTTCCTAGTTTAAGCATACATGGTAATATTAAGAAACGACTTATATTTTTGTTAACAGTTACACTATATTGCATAAATACTATATCACCGTGGTATCAAAACTATTGAGCATTTTTGTTAGTATCGCAATCTTTCCAAGTTTGTATCTTAGTACTGTTTGATATTAGGTCTAGCTGGTCCTTTTCCACATTGGGTTTAAGCAGTGCCTTTGCCAAGGTCTCTGAGTCCTCTTTGTGCTGTATTGGACTCTGGATATAACATTTGTACAGCCTTTTTCATATGTCCTACCACTGTTTTAGTCCAGCTTCAGTAGTCAGTACATCACGTATGAGGGCTCAAGTTTTATGTTGTCTGTGAGGCCAGGTTAAGCTAACTTCAGCCTCAGTGTATTTTTATTGTCTAGGAGCTCAACTCTCTGCTTTCTCCCACCGCCAGACTAAAACTTAGACAGAGATTTGTTTGAACAGAAAGAGTGAAAATGTTATTATGCTGAATTGAGGGAAAGGCCAAGGTTCCCATAAGGCAGTGGGGATTAAGACAGCAACCCGATCTCAACCCCAGCTGGGTATTCAAAGCCAAGTCAGCTGCGCGTATTGTGAAAGTGCTCAGTAACGCTGTTGACATTCTGGTTCACCTTCAGTTAATCCCACAACTGACCTCAAGACCTGGGACTTTTTATGTCTAAAATGCGAGAAACGGTGGTCCACTTTGTTTTCCTTTTGTGTGTGAAACTCCAAAATCATTCAAAGAGAGACTTGAAAGTACTGAAGTAAAATGCAGCTTTTGAAGTGAAATGCAGCTTTTGAAGTGACGTGCCTGGTGTGTTTTGCAAATTATGCTAGAGATTTGAAGACTCTCCTGGGGATACCGCAATAACATTTCAAAGTCTCCAATTGGAGCCTTTGGTAAATAAGAGGAAATAACATTGTCCATTTTGGCTGATGTCTCAGTGCACACCCTTTTGCGTTTTTGTCAAAGAGATGAAAAAGATTTGCTTGGCACTTTTAAGTCTTGAAAAAACTACATTGATCAGACACGTATTCCCTGGGCATCCCAAAGTGGCTGTTTAAAGTGTTCTTAGAGCATAACGGGACTGGCAAATGAATTGTGATAGTGTTTCTTATCATCACTGGGGAATACTTTGTGGGCTTACCTATTCAAATGGTAAGATTGCATTGTGGGTACACAAACAGCCCATCACACATGTTAAAGAGTTCAGACCTATAGGTTTAGTATCTTTCTGTAGAAGTGACACTTTTTTGTAACGGTTGTCACACTTAAACCATTTCTGAAACCGAACCAAAATTGCATTTATCTGTTTGATACACCAGGAAGACCAACCCACAGTGAAAAAATCTGTTTCTATCTTGTACTTACACTTGTGCACACAGTGATGAAGATGCCCCTCAGAAGGATACAGAATCCTTACAAAGTGACATGCTCCAAATAGACATCCAAAACATCTTTCCTGAATATTTGCCCAAACTCAGACACTGATGTTTTGTTTTTTCACCTAACATTCTTTTTCCCCTTCACCTAAATGCAGGTAACACTTGGAGGTTGGAGGTAATGTATCTTGTGTCTCCACTGGCACTGAAGCTGTTTGTTTATCTTTGTGCCACGCAGTGTTGCTTGTGGCTGTGTTTTTGCACAAGTGGCCCTTCCCGCCTTACCAACGAGGATTCTTCTGTGGTGACGGCAGCATCGGCCTGCCCTATAAGAGCAGCACTGTGTCCACCAAAGTGCTGGCGGCCGTGGGCGTGTCTGTGCCTGTGGCCTCCGTAAGTCATGCCTGGGACCCTGCAGAATGACCAGGGAACCGTCCAGTTTTCTCCTCCACACATCACTTTCTCCCATACATCACTTTCTCATACATCACTTTCTCCCATACATCACACTCTCCACTGGGGACACTTCAGAAGACCTGACGGGTTACACTGCCCCTGACTCTCAGGCGCTGCTCCCATGAGCCTCATTAACTGTATATCATGACCACTGCCCAAGCACCCAATTCCACCATGCCACTTTTATAAATACATTCAATTATTTTCCTTACATGAACTAATATATTTGATGCTTAATCTATCTTTAATAATGTACATCTTTGAATTTAAAATATTTGTAAAAGTATTAAATATGCATACAATTAATAAAGCCAAAAAATAATGTGTTTATTAAGGAGGGAGTGGGCAATATGCCAAAAGGGGAAAGAAGTCATCCTGAAATAATCAGAAATCGTTATTTTTATCTTTTAACTTCCATAAAGGGCTAACTAAAGCTATCTGCTGCTTCTTAAGAGTTCAAATCCTCCTGTCACTTAGACCATGGTAGAAGCTGATCAAACAAATAGTCTGTGGTGAAAAGTGCCAAAAACTCATACTATGATAATATTACTAAAATCACATATTATCAGATTGAAATTAGAGTTTTAATGCCATATTGCTCAGCCCTATCAAGGTCTTAGAAATTGGCATAAGCGTTACATTATATACATACAATATCCAGTTTTAATATACCTCCTAAATGCCTAAATCTGTATTCATTGTGGTCACAGTGACTTTAAACAGGCTCCATGTGTGATAGCCAAAACAGGGATGAAGATAAGTCCCAGATAAGAGCTGTAAATGTGTGGAGTTGATCTCAGATGTTCCCTGGTCATCCTGCGTGTCCCTGTGACCTCAGTAAATTGTGTGTCATTAACCCAGCACCTCCATCTCTCTCCCCATCACCCCCTGCCCTCCCTGTTTCTCCATCACCTCTCCCCCCTTAACCCCCCTCTCTTCCTCTGGCCTCCCTCTGCTTCTCATGCTTCACCACCCTGTAGCTGGCCTGCCTTTCTTGGTCATTGAAACCAGCGCGGTGCAGCCTTACCGCCGAGGGTTTTACTGCGATGACGAGTCCATCAAATACCCGGCCAAAAAGGGAGACACCATAAGTGACGGTGTGCTCAGTGCTGCCGGTATTCTTATCACCATCCTGTCTGTAAGTCACCCTCCCTCACGCTAATGCCATTGTCACAGCCTCCACCTTCACCTCTGGCACCTACTCACCATTTTCTGCTCACCCACAATCAAATTACTCATTCTCTGTAACCTCTTACGTAAGTATTTTTATGTGCACAAATACAAAATATGCTAACAAAAAATATAGTATAACTGAATTAAATAGATTTCAAATGATAGTCAACTTTAGACTACAGTAAGAGTCAATTCATAATGAACAAATTGTTAATAAGAATGATTCATAGTAAATACTCAAATCATGAGTTATTGTATTTGAACCATTCTTGATAAACTATTTTTCCATAATGTGTGAAAAATCCCTCAGCCGTCCAGGTAGAATCTATGGCAAAGGAAAATAAATTACTCAACTGGACAAAAGTTATTTAATCGAATACGTTTCGCAGGTCATCCAAGCTGCTCCTTCAGTTCTGGTCAGAATGCTGGAAAAACACAGTCTTATATCTGCCTGCAGGGAGGAGCTAAGTACAATGTAATTACATAGAAACTAACACATGTTTGTTACAGTTTCTGTTTATTAGCTCAGCCTATTGTACTAGTCATAAGTGAGGGGACGTAATTAGCATAATAATACAGGCACATAATGGGTGATTACATCTCTGGGTGTTAATATTTAATTAAAGTAATTAAATAACTTTTGTCCAGTTGACTAATTTATTTTCCTTTGCTATTTTTCCATAATGAGTGAATTCTTCATGTTTTGTTAAGGCTGTTAATTGTGTAGTTATCTTAAAGTTATTTTAAATTGTGCCTAAACTAAAACAATGTTAGAATGATTTAAACATTCAAAAACATTTAAAGTGCATCTCTTGCATTCAAAGTATTCCAACTATCCAACTATTTCCTTTCTTTTCTCTGAATATTAAAACATTGCAAATTAGTATAATTTTTTTTCCTTTTACTCAGCATTTTTGAGATGTGTTGCCATTATTCAAAATTCAATAGCCATTAAGCCATAATTTAAAATTTTCTGAAATCTGGCCACATTAGTTAAGTACTGTTCTTCAATACATAACCTCCTGAACTCTATGGTCACACTGGCTGTCATAGTGAGAGGGCTCCCTGTCCCTGTATGTAATTATGGTTGACGCAATGGCTCTTTGGTCAAATAGGAGTGGAGCTGTGGTAAAGTGCCAAACACAAAGACTTTGCCAGACATGTCACTTTCACTGCTAAACCATGACTCAACAACCCTTTAATCCCATATGACCTTATAATCTGTGAACATGGAAACCTTATCGCTACATTTGTTCCAGTTCATCAGAAAAGTCAGTTTTACAGTTTTACAAAATTTGTTGGGAGAAAATACAAGCCTTTGTTAATATATCTATAGACTCCTATATGTCTATACAGTCTCATCATAAAATCCTCCCTGTTTGAATCAATATTAACTGGGCAGTGTCTGATATGCACGTATTACAGGTTTCTAACGTGCAGCCCTTTGCTACACCCACTATCAATAAATGTGTGTTGTTAAAATGTCAAACACACAAAGAGAACCAGATGTCTAGTTCTCCCATGAAATCAAGCGGCTGCACGGAGCTGGTTCTCAAGGCCAGGATGGTGGAAAACTATCGCCGTGCTGGACCTCCTCTGGGGTTATCCCTCATTCTGCAAAGTGTTTCCGAGAATCATTTCTGCGCCCCTCACAAGAATGTCTGATGAAACCAAGATAGAGTTGAAAACAGCCAGACATCCCTTGTGAAATCGGAGCAGTTCTAGAGACACGAAAAATGGTGTGCCCCCGACGTGCGCCTGCTACAGTCTGGCCCCAAGAATGAGGCCAGCTCAGCATTTTTACTGATTAGAACCAGAAATTCATACTCTGTTTAGTTTAGCTATGTTCATGGTTTAAAGCATATTGCCAGATTTGAAATGCTTTTTATTAGTTCAGTTACAGTTTTGGGAGTGATGATTTCATTATTTCATACACGTTTACTCCTTTATGCTCCCTGTATTCATGATGGCATCTGATGTAAAACCAACCATGCAAATAATGTCTGTGGAAATCACTGCACTATAGGCAAGTGATGCTTTACTGCGCAATAGCATTTTATAAAAAAAAAAAAAAGTTAATTGGAATTGAGTACTACAACACATCTCAAACAAAGTTGGGACAGGAGAAAACAAAAGACTGGAAATGGCGACAGAATATATAAAGAGAAGTGACTGTAAGGATCATTAAAGAGAAAGTTTATTTAATTATTATTTCCAGGTTCTCTATTAACACTAGAGATTATCTGCAGACATGATTCAGTACTGACAGTCCCTCCAAGCACCTTAAAACACTAGAAATGCAAGTGCAGGTTAAATTATGCCCCCAAAACCCCTTCAGTTTTCAAATGACTCTCCTAAAATTGGGAACTATGACACTGAGTTACACAAACAACAAAATTAATGGCCTGCACATTCCTTCACATTCCCCCTCACTGTTTTGTACACTGCCATTTGTGTGTGGACAACAAGAGGACAGGGGGTTGGGTTTGGACATTTTGGAGCTGGAGCAGCTGTTATGAGTTACAGCTCGACACCTCCCCCCCTGAAGAGTGCAGACCATGTCAATCTCTGAGTTTAGTCTGGAGTTTATTTGCACATTCGCACTAAACTATACAGACTGGACAGTTTGGGTTCCCTCCCACATCGCTTCACTGTTTTCTCTCATACAAAGACATGGAAAATACAGACATCAAGGAACCCACTTCACAAGAAAAAAAATATGATTATTCTAGCTTTGTGTTTTTTAAACTTGCATGTTTAGAAGTCAAATGACCTCTATTTTGGGTCAGTTGTTTTACATGGAAAACAAATTATCCATGACACAATCAACTGAAGCAAGAATACAGTATGCAAAACACTTTAGCGTTTAGTTCACTCTAATCTAGTCCTGAAGTTTTGTATCAATATTAATTAGGGCTTATTATAGGGTTGCAATGATTAATTGGAATGATCATGACTAGTCAACTATTAAAATAACAGTAATCATATTTCAGTAATGTTATCTGGCTTGGTTATATACAGGCCTTATACAGGACTCAAAATAGCTTTTTATAACCAAGATGACTGCATTATTAAATCAATCAAAATGTCAAAAAAGAATAAACAATTTCATTCAGTCACCTTTCTCTTTCTAGCAGCCTGTCATTCACATTCTAATTTTATTTGACTCAAAATCTCAATTGTAAATACGAACTAAGGAATAATTGCAAGTTAGTTGAATACTAGAATACTGGTTATTTGCAGCCCTAGTTTTGTTTAAAGTGTTGTTCAGCCCAAATGTCACTGACATGTCTGTTGCTTCACACAGATTATCACTGGGGAGAGCTATAGGATCTACTTTCTGCATGAAGGCTCCAAGTCTTTTGTGGCAAACCCGTACATCTCAGCGCTGTACAAACAGGTGGGTGTGTTCGTCTTCGGCTGTGCCATCAGTCAGTCCTTCACCGACATCGCCAAAGTATCTGTGGGGCGAATGAGGCCACACTTCCTGGACGTGTGCAAACCAGATTTCAGCACTATCAACTGCTCCCTGGGATACATCACGGAGTACCAGTGCCAGGGGCCAGAGAGTAAAGTACAAGAGGCCAGGTACAAAACTACTTTGTCATCTTGTTTTTTACCTGCCACTGTCTGAGGGGTTGTTCTGAGTTTCTGCTCTCTGTCTTCAGGAAGTCTTTCTTCTCTGGGCATGCGTCATTCTCTATGTACACTATGCTCTATTTAGTGGTAAGTTTTGACATAGTAAATTAAACACATCAAATGATTTCAGTGTCTTCTACTATGTCTAAACAATATAGACATAATGTTAATAACCAAATGGCATGCGTTTACAGTTTTACCTGCAGTCCCGTTTCACCTGGCATGGAGCCCGCCTGCTGCGCCCTCTCACCCAGTTCACCCTCATCATGATGTCCTTCTACACGGGCCTGTCCCGAGTCTCTGACCACAAGCACCACCCCACAGATGTGCTGGCTGGATTCATACAAGGAGCCTTGGTGGCCTACTGCATTGTAAGTACTCGTTCAGGGGAAATGTGTATGGATGATATAGGGGCTAAGCAATATCCAAAATAATTAGTAGCTTTCTTGGAGCCAGATCCGGATTTTGAATTTATTATAGTTACTGTAAAAGTTAGTATCCTAGTTAGTATTTCCACGAAGAGCTAAATGTATCTGCTGCTTCTGAAATTTCACTCTTGCAATTCATTAGATTCACTCATCACTCAAAGTACTGCTGAGGCTGATCAATAAGAGCTCTTTTTTGAGAATAGAACTGCATTCAAGAGAAAATTTGGCGTTCTGTAGAGATCATGGGCAAATCCAAAAATCTAGTACAACTTCAGTACAAACATACTTCTTTTACTATGTAGTTACAATATTTCTGAACACTTTTTGCACTTAAATAAGTGTTCAAACAAAGCTTCATGCATATCATTTTCACGCATATTTAAGAAGCAACCAAATATGGGCATCTGCTGTAAAATGTAAGGTCTATAGTAATCTAAAAAGTTCAAATATTGATCTATCTCTATCAATTTCCTCATAGCATACTGTCACAGGAATGAAATCAAACTTTATTTTTGTAGAACCATATTTTCCAATGTTATATATAATTTGTAATACTTTTTTTCCTCTTTCTTGTAGGTATTTTACGTTTCAGACCTGTTTAAACCAAAAGGCAGACGATCTACTGTGACACCTTTGCCAGTGAAAAAGGACATAGTTCCTCCTCCTGACATCAGAGAAAGAAGTAACCCTCTTATAATGGCATGAAAGGACTCTATTCAACCTGACGTGTGCCATTTGTAATCACTACTAAACCATGTGGAAAAACCTCCCACTTGTGAACTTTGAAGAATCTCAGAGACACATTTTATACAAATAATTACACAACCCAAGCCCATGGGGGTGGACTCATCTTATGGTTCTGTTTTGGAGAATCTCTGGTGAGGTCAGGCCATGGAAAAAGCAGCTGTGAACGAAGCTATGCGTGTTTTGGTACATGCATACGATTTTCTGCCACTTTTATTACTGTGCAACAAAAATCATGAAAAACAACTTCCTTTATTTCAGGAAGGATCTGAAACTTTAACAAATTATTTTAGCAAACCTCAGTACTGTGTCACCACTTGAATGACCTGAAGTGAAGCTTTTGATAAGCTTTATAATAGTTTGAGTTCTACTTTGTCTCATTTATGTAGTCTAATGTACATTGGTTACAGTATCGGTGCATAGGTTACAGTGGATATAAGAGCAAGTATTTTGAGGTGGGCCTCTTTCTGCTGGTTAGGACGAGCCCCCACTGAGCCATTTAATGAAACGTCAGTCTGTTTTAAGTAGCAGGCAGTGTCCCGGTGTTAGACCACAATAAGGATGTACAGTATATGTGTGAGTCCTGTGTGTTAATGTCTTGTCTGTGTATTTTAATGTGTATAACCTGACTAGCCAGACAACAGTTACTGGTATAAATCAAAGCACTGATTCACTTATAGTCTACACAAACTATTTGTTTCGTCTGGTTTTAGCCCTGGTCTAGTCTAGAATTAAGATGTGGTCCCTTGGCAGTAAAATGGATGTGACACCAGCACCAGCAAATGTTTTCCTCTTATATTAGTGTTTTTTATGCATGTCTCCTGTATGAATTGAGTAAAAGACGAAAACAATAAGAACTACAAATAATGCTACTTTAGATAATCAGATTATGGCAGCTTTGATAGTTGTTCAGTGTGCCCAGATTAAAGTGTTTTGTTTTTTTTTGTTTGTTTGTGTTTGTATAATTAGAAATGGACTGTTCAGCCAGATAATTTGAGAACCAGTGACAGAAACAGTACTGTGCGTTCTGGATGCTACAAACCATGTTCTTGTGCTTTATATTTGTGTGTAAATACATGTTGACTAGACCTGTGTATTTGTCATCGTGCTGCTTTATCAATATTCAAACGGGCATCATTATTTTGAAATAAAACACCACACAGTTTTGGTACATTATGGTTTTAAAGTTGTATTTTTATAAAAGGTGTCAAAGTTGAAGTTCTTAATAAATGAATAAAATACGGAATCAAAAACTTTGCTGTGAGAGTTAAGTGCTTTTTTGGCAATGATTTAGTGCCCGAGATTGAGAGATCTGGGCGTGGGACGATGGGGTACTTCCATGCGTGGCTTCCTGGGGGGAAATGGTGAACATTCCTGGCTTCAACCCTTCTCCCCGATGGCCCTCTGGAATAATACAAACCACAGCACACTGGTAGGGCCCATTCACATATGAGAATACTTTACTAACTGAGCTAAAAGTGGTATTTCTTATCCTTGCATATTTCTCTGGTTTGTTGGCTCTCAGGCTTTTAAATGGTCGTGTAGTTAGCGCGCAGGATACTTTTCATTTGGAGACAAGGCTGTGCTGAAATAACAATAGTATTTTTAAAGGTATGAAAGCACATGTGCTGCAACTAAAGACATGCTATTTGGCTGAGGGAGGTTATAATTTTCTGTCCTTGAACAGAGCAAACCACATTCAACAGTTATTCATTAAAGTTCATAAAGTCACACATAGAAAGGTCTTATGAGGTGCACTTTTAAAAATCAGTTTTGTGTAAGATAAAATTGTAAAAATGAACTGAAAAGTGTGTCTACCCAGGTGTCAAGTCATAAATATAAACATAGAACACGTATGAAAGTGCAACATAGACATTCATTTTTTAGCTGTTGGTTTTGTACACACCTATTTCCTATGACAGAGCATTAAACTGTTTGTTTTTACTCCTAAAATAGTACAGTTCTCCTTTGCTCCAGCTCAAAAAGCAAAACTCAAGAATGACTACATGTCTGAAGAACATTCATACATCTTCTACCTGCTGCTTTCACTGGTTTGGGCTTGGGGAGGGTCTTTGAAACATTTTTCCCTTTTCATTGGATTCAACTTGCTCTTATATGGTGCCATTTTGAGGACAGATGATCATTCAAAAGCTAAAATATTTTGTTTTGGATTGTCAAGTGGTTTGGCAAAAGTCGCAACTTTTTATAGCTCTGAAACCCATGGGTATATTCTCACACAAGGAAAATTACAAATATTGAATATATTTGAAAAAAAAAAATAAAAAATGAAAACTCAATAACTAAGCCTATTACCCAGATTCTTCAGGATTTATTACAGATGAGAAATTATACAGCTCAGTCTTGTTAAATATTAAGATGATGATGATGATGATGATGATTATGTGCCCACATGAAAATGACTTGTTAATTAAAAATTGTTTGGTTTCATGTGGTGAAACCAAAACGTCATTTTTCACGAGAGATTGCAGGCTGTGGTTGTTTGTTCACATTTTGAGGTGGACCAATTTTCCAAAGAGGCTTTCTTGATCAGCGAAGCTTAACATTCTAATAATGGAATCCTTTTCATGTGGTTTGCATCACAGAAAACAGTTGTGTTTCCCACTGCTTTTTAACACACACATTCGTCAAGTAATTAGACTGAGAATACTTCACAAGAATTCTTGAGTACTGCTGTATCGCGCTTTTATATTTTCTTATTATTGGACTACTTCTACTGGGAGCAACATTTCACAGGATTTCTAGGCAGAGCAATAACATCTCTCTAGAGGAAAGCACATGGTGGACACTCGGCCAGAAAAGTAGAGCATATTTAATCTTTATTTAACCTGGGAAAAATACGAACCTTTATTTCCAAAAAGCAACTTACAGCAGTAGGCTAGTTCAAAGATCATCAACTGCGCAAATTAAAAAGATAAGCCAAGATAAGTCACGAAAACAAGTGTAACCAAATGTATTTTTTCATGTGTTTTGACTCCACATCATCATATCATTTTGGCTTGAGTATGTGTGTGTGTGCGTATGTGTGTGTGTGTGTGTGCGTGCGTGTGTGTGTGTGTGTTTGTGTGTGTGTGTGTGCTGACAGATGGATGGAGCCAGGGGGAAGTGAAACTCTAACCTCCAAATGTTGATAAGTGACCTCATTACACTGTGTTTTTCTTATATTCCAGCATCATGGCAGCCCCTCAGGAGACCCACATCCAGACCAGGATCTAGACTCATGCCAACTATGTGAACTCAAAAGGAATTTTCTTCTCTTGGCTTCTGACACACAACAAGTTTTTGGCACAATTTAACTTGGACTGTGGGCAAGAGGTGCAAGAAGAGTACAAATACAAATAACAATTTAAAAATCTTCATAACCTTTATCTGTAATTCACAAGCTGCAGGGACGTCCTTTTACAGAAACAATGAGTTCAGCGCAAATCAATTAGCATTAGTTAGTATTAGAGTCTATTAGAGTATTGTTAATGTGGATTATGTAAGATGACATTGTTTGCTCAGTCACTTTACGGGTTTTTATATCCATTCCACGTGTGAAGAATGTCAAATATGGGAGTGTGCTTCAGACACATCACAGTTGATACAGAAGACTATAACCCATGAACCAATCTTCAACTTCGGCAATTTGCAAAACAAATTTTTTGCCAAAATGACTAAAAATGTAATTTCTGGGGATGCAGCTTGAACTCTCAGTGGTAAAAAGACACTGCAACAACAACCAAGGAAAACTGAAATGAGTTTGTATTGACCTTGCACTCATCAGCCAAACAGTTACTACTTTTATCTTTTACTACCATCAGTTATCTCTTACTACTAACCCAAAGTATGGACAAAGTGAAAGATAGACGCCTTTTCACCAATGCTGTGCAGTCCAAACTATCTGCATATACCATTAATATGCAAGCAGCTCTGTATTAAGTATATTTGTGTTACAAGTTTAACAGGTATATATAATGTCCACCATCTACCTGTGTTACTTTATATTTCATAGCTCCCCTGTGATGTTTACCACCACCTCGAGTCCCAAGCTGCCTCTGAAAACGATTCTTGGCCCTAAAACCCCAAATCTCAAGCCCCTTCCCTCTCTCTCCGCAGAGTTCCTACAAATGACTTCCACATGTGAGTGAGGGGCCCCTCGGGAACATGGCCAAGAAGAATATACTGCTGACAGGTACAGCACTGACTTCATCAAACACACACACACACGCACACACGCACACACGCACACACACACACACACACACACACACACACACACACGACTATAGGCTCACTGGCAGCAGCTGGCACTCAAGCATGAAG
>KN515672.1:0-16775 GCA_000787155.1 Scartelaos histophorus
AGAGAGACA
Source organism: Scartelaos histophorus (assembly GCA_000787155.1). Taxonomy (NCBI): domain Eukaryota; kingdom Metazoa; phylum Chordata; class Actinopteri; order Gobiiformes; family Gobiidae; genus Scartelaos; species Scartelaos histophorus. Next base: position 10 of record KN515672.1, read on the forward strand.
GAGAGAGACAGGGAGAGAAAGTCACAGAGACAGAGCAAGAGAGACAGAAAAAAGAAAAAGCTAGAGGGAGAGAGAGTCACAGAGAGAAAGAGAGAGACACAGAGATAGAGGCAGAGAAAAAGAGAGGGACTTAGAGAGAGAGACAGGGAGAGAAAGAGTGAGAGACACAGAGAGAGAGAGAGAGAGAGAGACAGAAAAAAGAAAAAGCTGAAGGGAGAGAGAGAAAGAGTGAGACACAGAGAGAAAATAGAGAGAGCTAGAGGGAGAGAGAGAGAGAGAGAGAGAGAGAGAGAGAGAGAGAGAGAGAGAGAGAGAGAGAGAGGAGAGAGAGAGAGAGGGGAGATATGGCTGCCGAATAATGAGGCAGTCTCCTCCGCTGGCCCAGCAGATGGTAGATGGCTAATCAGAGGCGTTTGAAGCCGACACTGCAAGAAATCCACAGGACATACACAACATTTTAACTGCGGGATTGCTCTCCGGTCATCAGGTGGCCTCAGAGGACTGCACACTCCATAAAGCTGGAGAAGTGCTCAGCAAGAATGGACCAGCATAAGCAGAATGTGTTTTCAGCGGGGAGATAGTGAAAACAATAACAGCTGCTTTGCATTAAGTTTGACTGTATTAGTGCTTTTATATTGGACAAGTGGTGGACAAGAATTTAATAATAATGTAGACGACTATATAGACCAAAACACAACATGGATAAATCGGACTAAATCCTTCAGTTTGTTTCTGTTTATTGCAGCTCAGTAATAGATTATGAGGGGGAATCATATTGTTCATCTTTGAGGAGGACAAACATCTACCATCCAGCAGCCCCAAGAATTTGATTGTACAGTATAGTCAAAACTGCTCAACTTCAAAAATATTGTCCAGATGACTATCTCTGAAACCTTTATCACAATATTATTTCACTAGCAAGGACCCTAACCTCAGAATGTTGAGTGAGATTGACTTCAGCACTGAAGGTGATCAGCACTTGGGAAAACAAAACTCATGTATCCAAAATCTGCCCACCTCTAATGAGCAACGCCGGGTCAGAAATCATCCAGATGATTCTACTGTACATACACAGAGCAACACATTTTCACACAGATGGATGTAGATGCTGTCCTAACCCTTCACCCTGCACCCCTGGTCCAGGAGCCCTCAAACCCAGGATACTCTGGAAAGCCCTGGTACCTCTACACTACAGAGCATAACCTTCACATCTATGATGAGGGCTTCAAACTAGAGGCTCTGCTTTGCCCCACACCAACAAGGAGTGAGGCACGAGCCACAGGAAACCCAACAAGAACTGTCTGCTAACACCAACATCCAGCAGCCCTCAAGTCCAGAGGACAGAAGTCCCGTCTAGGTGCTTCCACCCCTGGTCCAGGACCCTGCACCTCTGGAGGGGAGCACTCTGGTCTGGGTGCTCAATGAAGAGTTGGAGCGAGCGAGAGCTGCACTTACAGATCAGGTTGAAATAAGCAACTCTTTGGAGCACAGACTGAGGACAAAGGAGAGAATTATCCAAGGGCTGCATTTGGACTTGGAGTCAAAAAATTTCAAAAATCCTCTCCAGATGAAAGACAAACAGCTGCGGGACAGGGTTTATGAGCATAAGTACAATGCTAAAGTGCAGGAGAACGTGCAGCTCAAGCAAGAACTCGAAAACTTCAGAGTGATGAACAACAGTGACAGTTTGGAGATGCAAAAACTCAAAGTTGGAGACACAAATGAATGTTTGCAACGAGCTTCGATACCGATATAACAAATCAGTGCAAGAAAAAGTCAAAGTCAAACAAGAGCTGTTCAACACCAAGGAAGTCCTTGAAAAAGTGAAGAAACAACTGAAAGAGAAGGACAATCTAATGGCTGAGATGCAAACCACAAGCAGGTCAGACCCAGAGGCCTGCAGAGACTCTCCCACTGGTTTTGTAGTCGCTGAAAATGTCAAAGCCAATGAAAAAGTGTCGGCCCAGGAGCTGTCAGCTCAACTCTTCTCAGCACGGGAGGAGATACGTCTCTTGAAACTCTGTTGTAAAAGTGAAAGAGCAGAGGCCCCCAGCCCCCCAACAGGAGCCACCACAGTGAAGGAGCAGAGGAGGGTCCAGCACTTCCACCAGCGCCGCCTGAACTAAAGCCCCTCCAAATAAAACCCTTTATCCTTTGCATAATGAAAAAATAAAACAAAAATTCCTTTAACATTATGTTGTTCTCTTAAATGTCTGTGGTTATTCATGTTTATTGTTTCGGATGTTTCAAAACTTGAATTCACATGTCAGCCACAGCTGATTTTTATTAACTGGTAAAGTGGAAATAGAAAAAATAATAATATATGTTGGAAAAAAAATGATGGGAAAAAATGCTTCATAGATATGGCCTTGGTGCTTTTACTGTTTCCCTATTATATATATATATATTCATTCATTTTCTAACCTAAGAGCACAATCAGGAGAAAAAGACAAAGATATGTCCGAGTGTATATAACCATATTTAAAATGTTAGAATTTATTACTCAACACAACATTTCAAACCTTTTTCTTACATTGTTTAGTAAACCTTCATCGCGTTTTAGATACAAAACTCAGTTGTTAAAATGACCTTTAGTATGTGACTTCTGTGGTAATGGAAATGGCCATTAACACAGTGAAATAACACAATAAAATACTGTGTAATACTGACAATAATTAAAACAAGAAATAATAGAGTAGTTTACTGTGATGGCAGAGTTTTTATAGTAAATGTTGACAGTACAGTCTCATACTGTGAACATTACAGTTAAATCCTGTAAAGTGATAATTCTGCAATTTACTGTGTTGAATACAGTTGAATACTGTGAAATCCTGGTAATTATTTACACTGTAACTACACCTAAAATGACAGTTGCATCTGATTGTACTTGACAAATTTATTAAAACTATTTCAGTTCAGAGTGACTAGGGCCACTGCAGAACCCCGGCTTTTAAACTGGCCCTTCCATAGTGAACGCTCAGGCCGTCTGCTCTATTTTTATAATCCAGAAGTGCAACTCTTACACTTATTAATTATTAAAAGCGCCCACAGGTAAACACGTTTTATTTATTTAATGATTTAAATGAACTGTGACCATGGAAACCACACTGAAAAAAAGATGTTTAAACTTTCAAGTATTAAAATATTGAAACACCGTAAGTATCATTATGCCCGTCTCAAATCTAAAACGTCTATTTCGATTTTGGTGCTCATCCTTGAATATGTCTGAGTGAAAATCTATCAGCGACAGTTAAGCTCTTTACAGCAAACCTGACTCGTGGTTCTAATCTTATTCCTGTCAATGTTATTTTGAGGAGAGTTTGGGGAGAGGACGATGCTGAAGCTGTCATTGTACTTCGCTATGAATAGACAAAATTTGCATTGAGAGCCCTGGGAGGAAACAGGTCACGATTCAAGTGCTGCCCTTCCCTAATTAAAAGCCGAAGACCTTGTGTGTATCCGCGGTCAAAGAAGCGTCTCTGACCAGCCACCTGTATCCAGCCTTCTGTAGATTTCTGTGTTAGCAATTAGATCTGGTCTCGCTCCGCATGCTGTGAGCGCTAACATGGCCGCTCAGTGACCCGTCGGTGAGTTAATGAGGGGTATATGCAGGCACATGTAACAGCAAAGCAAGCTCCAGAACACTGTTTTAAAGGTGCAATGTGTCACTTTTCTAGAAGATTGCCCGTCAAATGCTTTTCTCTACAGTATGGCATTAAACCTTTATATCTTTATGGAGACCAGACCAAGTTACAGGTCAGATCTGTGGAGAGGCGACCCTGCTCACAGTCAGAATACATGTTTAAGAACTATAAAAGCACCTGTAATTGAATACATGTAAGGTAGACCTACATTCTAGGCAGAGCAATGACATATCCGTAGAAATAAGCAGTTACATAGTGCTCCTTTGATGCTTCATGTGGTCAGCCTGTCACAATAATTACTATATCAACTTATTGTGCAATAAATGAAAGCTGGAACAATAACTGGGGCTCAGTATTTATCATGAAGGGGTTTGTGGTGTTTTTCTTGTGATGCAATATGATTTGAGCAGGGTTGAATAAGTAACTTAGATGGCTAAATACTGGTTAATTCTGCTGTTTATTTGTTGCAGATCATGTCTTTTGAATAATACTGATATTTAAAAATGCAAGGATAATCTTGCATTAATGTTACTGAGTCAGTGGCTTAAAGTTGTTTCAATACTGTAGCTTATTAGTATATGTCTGTAGCAATATATCATGCGTGTTCATGTGCTCTGTGTGTAGAAATGTCTCAGTGAAGTTGATCGATACTGAAGCTAGTGAGCGCACATAGAAACACAGCAGGGGCATTGATTGAATGATTAATGGGCAATATTAGATACGGGTCTGTGTGTTAGATTTGAACTACAGTGTTACAACACGGTCCACCTCTAATCACAAAATAACATGTAGCAGTTGTTTTTTATTGGTGTTGATATAAATAATGGGCAATAGGGGGAAGTGAACGTGAAAAAAACAATAGCTTTTGAATATACAGGATATAGAAAAAGCATGTTTTATTTTTCCATTTTTGGTTGTGATTATTTCACTGAAAAACTTACTGTGAGCAGACTTGTGTCTCGATTAATCAGACTCGTATTTGGCCTGGAAAAGGGCAAATGAAATCATGCAGCTGATGTGTCACCTCGAGGAAGTTACATCCTCTACTTTTCGTCAGTAGCCTTTTTTGTTTGTTTGTTTGTTTGTTTGTTTGGTTTTTTAAATAAATGTTTCTCTAATAAATGGTCATACTTAATAACCAATAGTAATACTAGTATTTGTACCAAGAGGTACAAAACTGATAATATCACAGTTCTAGTTTTGGAGATAAGCAGAATTGGGTCTTAAAAAATAAATTAAAAATGAATTTGTAGTGTATAATGCAGGAGTTTCTTGGGAGCTACAGTAGCTCTACACTCTTTTCCAAGTAGCTTGCCAAAAGATTTCAGAATTATACCTATTGTGCTGAATAACTAAAATTTGATTCATTAAATGCCTATTAGCTTTGTAAATGTATCATTTTGATGCCTAACTCGGTGCACTAATAACTGGATAATGGTTTATATTTTTTAAACTTCTAATTGTAACGATCTAAGGCTTGTGGTAGCTCTTATGTTGCAACCGCTACAATTAGGAGCTTTATGGCATTTTTGTTTTGCAAAGCTAGCTCACCGGAGGAAAAAAGGTTGCAGAGTCCTGGTATGAAGAGTACAGCAGGGATTAGCATAATACTGTCTGAATATCCTCAAGACAATCAAAAAAATTATCAAGATATTCATTTTGTCGATATCTCCCAGCCCTATGAGGTAAGGTAATGATCCTGTACTGTGAGATTTAAATCTCAACCAAATACAGACTTTGACACGGGGCTGGGTCATGCTTCTGCCTTGTATCTCTTGTTCCTTTTTCCATCCGGGATGGAAATGGCAGCACTTTAGGACAAACGGGCAATAAAGCGTCAAGTATCTGATCGGGAGCAGGCTGTTCCTGACTGAGGTACAGATCCATAAGAACTGGTGCCGTGAGCTGAATCGCGCCCCAGAGGAAAAGTACCACTCTACAATATGGCCTCTTCACTGCCAGCATCACACCAGCATGAGAATAAGCACAGCTGGCAGTCATGTGTTACACTGTGTTCAAATGTGGTGGGTGGTTTTGTGAAATGCAAAGCAAAGAGTGGGAAAATCATCATCATTACTCTATAGGTTTCCATTTGAGTTTCTTAGTAAATTGTCCTTTGGTAATAGGGGATGAAGAAGGCACTAAGGTTGTCAAAAAATCTGGTAATAATAGATACTAAAACTAGTATCAAAACTAGAGACTCATCTCAACAGGTCACAGAATTTAAGGTTTACTGAATAGTTTTATAGATCTACATTAGAACTTAGCCAAACTTGCATGTATTCTAATTGGTTTCTTTTTTACCTGTTCTGTACACTTACCTTGATAATGTTAAAGGATATTACAAGATCCAGTACAACACATTATGCAATTTATCTTACAAAAATAAACCATCTTTCATAGACACAGGATTGTCCTCATTTAGCATTTCAAACACGTTTGTCAGGGGGTGCACACAGGTCTAATTCTGGTGAAGAAAATGCGAGAAGAGCTCAGTGGCTGCGATGGCTGGCATTTCTGTAAACAGCCATCCAATTACCCATTCAGAGGTCAAGCAGCTTCTCTGCAATTAAATCCAATAGAAATCAAATAATGAGCAGCATTTCACTGTAAAATCCTTACAGGACACGCCCCCAGAGGAAGGGCCATAGTAAATGGTCACAGCTAACCTGCTCGCCACCATCATCCAAAAAGGAAGTGTCCATGGGCTTCAGGCTCCATCATCTCTCATCCCTATTGACTTTACATTGAAACATTGTCTATCCTCTCTCTCTAACTGCTGTGTGAACCTCAGTATTTTGGTCTTAAAATGTTCACCCACACTACATGATCCTGGGGTTTTTACTTCACTATTATTTCACTTTTGTGTAAATTAATTCTTAATCCTAATAAGGAACTGGCTCTAAGTTTGCTCCTATAAATGGCAGCCTTGTGAGGTTCATCTGAGTGGAGCCAAACGCTATGGGTGAGATCACACTCCCTGAGTCCACATCTTCATAAAGTCTATGAGGAGGGCAGATAATAGCCTCCTGTGTTAATATTTCCCACTTTGTTTGACTGAAGTGAGAATGTGGTACAAAAGCAAACTGGTGAACACAACCACAGCTGTTGTTTCAAGCACCTGCTTTTGTACTTATGTTTATGACTTCAAACACTGCGCTGTTTGAGTGGGAAACATTGATTCAAGGTTAGACTAAAATTAATGCGAACAACTACAGCTGGACAGGGGAGTTCTTTTCTTTTTCTTTCACTCTAAATCCCCAACAAAGCTCCTATTTAAGAGGTGTATACTATGCATTTTTCATGAGCCTTGGCGGTTCACATTGTATGCACTCAAATATTGTTAAGGCTTCGTGTGGGGAAAACTATTAGTCAATATCGGGCTCTGAAATGATCATCACCACTTTCATTACTGTGGCTAAGTACAAAATACAAAAGCTTCAGTGAGCTCAAGTGGTCCATAAGACTGCGACAGGTTAATCAGTTAATCACAACTCTTCGATAACTGGAGTAATCGTTAACTAATGCAGTGATCAAACAGTGATGACATGGTTATGTGGTCTATGTACAGGCTCCCAAACATGTCTAGAGTTAAGAGTCTTGATAATGATGATATTGACTTATTATTAAATATAAGAAAGCTTGAACAATGTATTTTAAGGCTCAATATTCATCATGGGTTCAATTATTTGTAATAGTGAAGAGATTTGTTTGTATGTAAAGATTGAGCTGTAGAGGGTCAAAGAAATAACTTCTGTGGCTAATTAATCATTTATTGTAATATTTTTGTGTATGAATGGAAACACACTGTAAGTACCGTATTTTTCGGACTATAAGGCGCATCTAAAATCATGACATTTTCTCAAAAATCCACAGTGGCCTTATAATCCAGTGGCCTTATGTATGACCTTTGGTTGTGTTTAACCTCCAACCGATTTGATGTTGTCCACATTACGGCTAATAACCTATTAGTGGGCGAGTCAGGAGGAGTAATATGTTGGCCACATATAGGGCGACTGTGCAACATACCGGTAGTTCTGCCGTGTGCTGTACAAGGACCCAAAATGCACCTGTTAAGAGACATGCACCATGCAGATTTCAGGTTTTGTATTTTAGTGTTAAAACTGAACAATGTTGAGAGGGATCCAGGCATGTTTGATGCTGGAATTGCCAAAACTGTTAAGCTTGTATTTTTGTGTTAGCTACAACTGAGAGTTATTGTAAATGACCTGAATAAAGTTCGATTTATCCGACACGCGTTTTGTTTCTCTTATTGTGCCTTATAATCCGATGCTCCTTATGTGTGGACAATGACACAACCGACATATTATTTGATACTGTGCCTTATAATCCGGTGCACTTTATAGCCCGAAAAATACGGTAGTCATGTTATAATGTTGTTACCTCATCAAAAACATACCTGGTGTTGTGTTTTGTTTCACTCTCACATGTTTGAGTAATCCTACTTGATTAGTTTAAGTATCTAAAGTTCAAAATGATCCACCTTGTGATTTCAGGTTAAGGTACTTTAGTTTATCTATACTTTATTTCATCATAAGTCTGAAATACGGTAAACTCTTTCAGTCATCACTTTTTTATCTTTGTTTTGTTCTTCGAAAGAGTAAAAAGGTAAAAGGCAGCTGTTACTGCAGCTACCACTACATGACATCACAGGGTGGAAAAAAGCATTTTGAGCTTTGGAGATACAGACAGCTTAATAAACAAGGATAACTGGTTTATGAAACAAATGTGTGAATGAAACAAAACAACAACTCCAGGTTTGTTTATGAAGAGATAACATTATAACACGGCTTAAAGCTCAGAAGAATCCATCTTGGGTAATATAGGACCTTAAATAACTGTTGTTAGAAGCTTATGAGACAGTACAACAGCGTGATAATCATGCTCGCTGGAAAACAAAGGGTCAAGACAGACGCCATTATCCTTACAACACACTGTTTCTAATGTGCTTAATGTGCTGAGTGCTTGGGTCTGACTGACTTAACTCCTGTGTAAAATGAGCAGTGTGTGAGCCACCTACTCAAACCACAAATGAACACTCACTCACGGAAGGGAGGATAAATGATGTAAGATTTCCACAACTTCAAAAACAAAAGTTCAAGCCAAATTCATCTCTCTTGTGATGTTTACACTTCCCCTGCACATCACAACATCAGTAAACATGACCTTTGTGTGGAGCGATCCAGTTCAAGTAGCCATCTCAACCTCGCCCGTCTCCCCTCGACACCATGATGTATTATGGTCCGCCTGCCGTTTTCTGCTGTTAGCTTTTGTGAACTAGCCTCCACGCCTGACTTACTGATGATAACAATAAAAGCTTCATCCATAAATGATAACGCCGCCATTTTCACCCCACATAAACAAACTGTGTGCACTTGCTCTTGCCCAACGCATTTTTCAATCCATTTGTTCGCATTTTTGATTCTATTTCCAGACAAAACGTTCCAGTAAGAATGGGGGGCATCTTTAAGGTCAGGCTAGTTTTATCCTTTCACTTTCTGCGTAGCTAATCCACATTTTCCTCTCCGTTCCCTCTTTGTCGAACTCTCCTTTTTTGTCTGGGCGCTCGCTGCTAGAGTGTGAAATGGATCTTTGCTGATCTCTGAGCACCTGGTTTCCAAGGGAACCCGGAGAGTCATTTGAGTCAGATTTGCGGTGGCGATGGTGCTTGCCGGTGCACGGAGCAGTAAGGGAACTAATGCGGACGTTGATTTCCCATCGAGTGCCGTGGAGGATATTTGCCCCGGGCTTACAACCTTATACATCGAGAATCTCAGATATGATCCAAGGGAAACTTCTGTGGAGCAGTCAAGTTTAGTCTGAGACGGGACACCTGAAATACAATCTGACCAGCCACTGTAATGTAGTAACAGTCAAAGATAGACCCTGACACGATTGCACCATCGGGCTAAACTTTTCCTCTACTGTAGAAGAGCATCAATAAGTCATGGTCATTCATCAGAGAGATTAACTATTCATGCAAGCTGTCTTTTGGTTCATAGAAGTAAGGGGCCTCAACGTCAGTCCTCGCCCAATGCTGACAGCAGACGTCCTTCCAAATAAACGAAGTCCAAAGAATGTTGTTATAAGAAAATATCAATTTGGAGAATGCGGTTGTCAGAAACATGTCAGTTTATTGTATCGGAATCTATTTTTTCCATTACTTTCGGGAGGTATTTTGAAGGAAACTGCATTTTTATTAGGACCACATCCCGCACTGTGCAGAAATATGAATTCAGGCAGCGACTGTCTCACCGTAACAGAAGGATCTAAGCAGCGCATTTTAAAATACCTGCTCATTTTGGCCTGTGTAATCATTGCCTTTTAGTAGCTTGTATTTTTTATCTCCAGCTTAATATGTGTTGTGTGATTTTAGATTCCAAAACCAAAAATGCGAGCGGTTTCCAAAACACAGAAGACCAAATCTAATTGCTACAAACCCAAGAGTCCTGCTAACAAGTTAGAACACTTCAGACCCAAATCTATTCGGTCAGGAATGAAAAAGTAATATTTGCACAGTCCCGAATGCAGCCAAATAGTACATGGTTTTAAGATAGTAGACAAACAAACTTTTGATAGACTTCACTTTTAATTAATGATAATAGTTGTGAAATAAATGACCTGCAGAATGAGGAACAGAAATGCACCAAATAAACCTATCCTAACCTATTCAGTGCTTTCAGATATGGCACAAACACATTAAATCCATAAATACCCTTACAAGAAATGAAGACAAAAGATCAATATGTTAAAAATCCTTTCCAATTTTTATGTTTTGTAACTAGCACATTTTAAGTGCTTTATATTGCTGAAGTGAATATAAATGATAAAGGACAATACTGAAATTAAACCATAATGCAGAATTTTTCACAAAAAGTATTCTACACATACAATATTGTTAAAAAAATCGAATAATTAGTTTACAATTATTGTTAATAACTCAGCCTTCAGCTCAAGTCTTGCAGAAAGAAAATCCCCAAAATTTCCCACGAATACAAAGAAAAGGTTTGCATGAGAAATACTGACTCCCAAAATGAATTGTTCAGAGATTGGTCATGAATTGAACAATAAATTGATATATTAATTGTTGTGCCTGTTTATAACATGAAGATTTATGCTGTGTAGACTGTATAAATGGACATTGCTAATCCACTAGCCGCCACGCTCCAAATAGGAAGTGTTTAGGGGGCTCCAATTGACTGCGGCAGTGAGTCTTGTCATTTTGGTCTTAAAATGTTCATATTGACCACTCCATGATATTGGTATTTTTATTTAGCTATTTTGCCCATACATTGCTATTCTAATATGACTACTTCTAATATGGCTTGAATTTGGCTCCAAATTCACTCCTATAACTGCTCGTCTTGTAAGTTTCATTACACTGACACTCCCTTAATCCACTTCTTTATACAGTTTATGGCGTTATTCCAAACACATACACTAAAATAACACATAGAGCTGGCAGAAACACAATGCACATTCAAGGCGGTTGCTGTTAGCATGTGCGCTCTCATACTATGGCCTGTTATGTTCACTGCCACGGTAATAAAACATAGATGAGAGCCTGTGCAGATTTCTCTCATTTTGTTGTGCACATTGCAGTCTTATCTGGCAACCATAGGTGAGCTCTGAAGGTCCTAATACTATTAAATGATTTACAGCGATACTTTTACGCCATTATCTTATTGCACTTGGGAATAAATTATTCAATAAACTATGAAATGTTTTCTTTGCCTGACTCTATTCTCCCAGTCCTCTACTGTATTGTGAATGTTGTCAACTTTGAAATTAAATTAAACCCAGCCAGTGTGTCTCATTTAAGCAGTCCATAAGGGGCCCTAGCTCTCGTCAGTTTGTCAGAGAAGGTACATTACCGGAGAGATGCCGAGGGAGCTCCTATTGTTTCTATTACACTTAGCTGTGGAGCCATGGATCTGAAGAGATGTCTCAAATGAGGCAGATTTTTAAAGAGATAAAGAAAAGCATCAACAACAAAGCATAGCACATATACGGAGTAAAGTAGCCGTATCAAGTCCATATAATGAGAATATCTTAAGGCGAACATCAATTTTATAGTAGCGATTACAACTGTGGCCCGAGAACGCAATGCCATTCACTGGCGACGCGCTGTGTGAGCCTTTTTATGGCTTTAGAACAAAATGTTGCTCATTTGCACAACAGTATTGGCCTCCAACATTAAGCAGCAGGTGGGGGCTGATCTGACTGTTCCAGCAAAAACAAAGCATATTACTTCTATGTGTAACATGAAACAATTCTATATTATTCATGATTATTGACACCGTGCCATGACCATACAGAGACATCCCTAATTGCATTTGCTTGGCCTGTCACAATAAAAAAAAATTGCTTAAGTAGACATAGACAAAAAATGATGATATTGCAACTAATTTATATCACTGATATAACACAAAACACAAAACCTATAAATGTACAATAATGTTAAAAAATCATGAACTGCAACAAATAAATAGCAAAATAAAACACTTTAATACTAAGTTTGCCTCTGTAATGGGTCATAGAAGTTCGACCTTTTATGTCTTAAATCTTAAAGTCCAAATAAAATCAAAAATTTCCCAGCAAAGAAAGCCTACACACAAATATTGATCCTAAAAATATTGTTCAGCTTCAACTGAACAACATAGATACAGAAATTACCGTAACAGGCCAAGCTGTTCTTCACCTTGTTAAGAACATTACCAATTACCAATTATATTATCATATTATATTATATCATATCATATCATATCATATCATATCATATCATATCATATCATATCATATCATATCATATCATATTATATTATATTATATTATATTATATTATATTATATTATATTATATTATATTATATTGTATCATATTATATTAAAATGTCTTCTTTGCTATCTAAAATTGTGATCATTATAGTTTTTACGATTAATTTGTGACCTGTAACTGATTCCTCACTTACCTTATGCATTTCAAGCATCTTAATTATTTACCATGATGAGTTTATAAGTGTGTATTTCACAAGTTTCAGCAGCCAGAGTGGAGTTTTGTCATCAAAGTAAAGTTAACAACAACTAGCATGCTCAAAGGCACAAAGTTCCTGATGACCAGACAATAAAACATTCATAATTAGATGCAGACTGTGCAACAGACATATTTTGACCTCCAGAGCTGCTTATACATTATATCTGTACTGGGGGAGCACAAATTTGGCTCAAATAGAGATCGGGTATCTTTATCTGGCAGTTCATCAGCAAAATAATATCGCTGTGCCATCCCCTCATTTGCAAGGTATTAATTTTATTCGGTGTCATTAGGGAACACACATTTGTATCTGTATAGAAAGAGCAGGAGCTTTGTGGACTATGTGACCGTAATTAGAAGTGTATTGATTTCCTATGTGGCTTTAAAGGAAATAAAAATAAAAAAGCAGAAATCCGCCTTGATCTGGGCCATCTTGTTAGTGCATATGCTTGAGCAATAGCAAATGAAAGGCTATGGGAAGACATCCATAACAGTTAAACATGATCAAATGCGTGAAGCCATCTTTTCTGCAGCTTTGTGCCACTTTGTAAGAATCATTCATGTGGCATATTGAACAGGAAAGTTTTGTTTTGGTTTTTATCTCCAGCCGATTCAATTTCCATGCGAAAATTCAACAATGAAGTCAGAAGTGTGGTCTCGGAGGATCTGAATTATCAGCGAGCTCTCGACACAGTATCTTTTAATCACTGTAGGAAACATAATTCAGACAAATGATGAGGGAGATGCGGAATCAGGATGAGGTAACCCCCGCTGTTTCTTGTCCTAATTGCTACTTATTTGTAAAAAATAAATAAAAAAAATTAAAAACAAGAGTAAAAAAGTTCCTAAAAATGAAGTCAAATCCAAAGTAAAAACAGGAGAGCTATTATCCTTTCAGAATAATTACACAGGAAGCTGACACACAAAAAACCTTGTCTAATCAGGACGAATATGTGCGAGTACATTACAAGATTTTCTGTAGCTCTTTGTATGAGTCACCTGTGGGGAGTGAAGCCCTGTTATTATCATGTATAAAATGACAGCACTGCAGCAGCACTAGTCCCCAACCAAGTTTAATCACCAGTTAAGCCCATCACAATAGCACATTTTGAAGCACCATATATGACTGAAGTAAATATAGACCATACGTTTAAATTTCTGCATTCAAACCATAAAGCAGAATTATCCCCCAAAAGGTATTTTAAATGTACAGTATTGTAAAGGTGCAGTGTGTAAGTCTGTCTGTTATAAAACCATCTGTATTGTATTAAATATAAGAAAAGCAGAACAATGAAACAAGCAGGTGACGGACTCCCAACCAAAAGTTACAAATTGTGCTTTTAAAAAAACCTTCCACAGCTAAACCCCCTTAAATGATTGTTCCATGTGTCATTGATTGACTGATAAGTTGATACTAGTGGTAATTATTATGACAGGCCTCACTAGCATCTGTTTTATCAAAAGAATGGCCAAACTCCCTTCTGCCCACTCATTTGAGATTATAAATAATTTTTAAATAAATAAATGATAAATATACATAATAAATGAATATAAATAATAATTTTATGGACAATACATAGATTCCAAACATGTAATGTGTTAAGAGTAGTGGTTTAGTGACAGAAACAGAGCAATAATTACACAATAATGAAATGTATAAGGCTTTTGGTGAAGAATCAAAACCAAAAATAATATTATACTTTGTTAGTATAAGCCAACTCTATTTAGATGCCCTCACACAAATTCTTAGTTAAAAAATCTCATATTTACAGGCCTTTTATCATCTAATGAGTAATCAACTAATTAAAAATGTTCAACAGATTATTTTTGAGAGAGTGGACAGCTGAAAAACATGGATGCTTGTTATGGTGTGGCAATGGTAAAAATACTTGGAACTTAATTTCGACCAGGGCAAAATCTCAAAAAAGAACAATGAACAATGAACATCCCACCCATATAGTAGTAGTAGAAGTAGTAGTAGTAGTAGTAGTAGTAGTAGCAGTAGTAGTAGAGGTGTATGTCTTTATAAAATATTGCATTTTCTGCAAATGTCCTATCACAGTACTGAAGTACCACAATAAAAATTCAACCAAAACAGATTTCATCCTTCCCTCAATAGATGAGAACTCTGCAGAACCTTTCTTCAAAATCCAATCTTGTCAAGAGAGTAACAAACTAAATCACAAAAAGGCTTACACAAAAATATTATTCTTGACAGAGATAAAAGGTTTTCTCCCACTCTGAAATCTTGGGCTGGCGTCGCTCCATCATGCAGCTGAGGTTGGCGACCCAAATCTTTAGCACAATTTATAATGATATAATGTTACATATTCAGATAGATCATGAATGTGCTTTTCAAACAAAGTAGATTTTAATACAATATACTTCATGTTTATAAGGGCAAGTTAACAGCGTGTTTGCATTAGAGAATCCAGTGGAGTTCACATGGCATGTTCAAGATCTTAATCATCTGAAATGACCACTCTAAACCCAGTATATTTACATTTTCTATTTTCAGAAATGTGTTTAGTTTTAAGTAAACAGCCAATGTGAAAAATGTTACAAGACAGACAGTTCACCTGATGATGGAGACCAGTGGTTTTAGCTGTGGAGATTCTGAGACAACAAACTCAGACCCAAAACTTACATTCACAAAGCACGGAGGCAATTTGCGTTTGCCTTCGAGCTTTTGGCTCATTCACACTTTGAAGACTTCGCAGTGGTGCTGAACTAATGCAAGTTGGTGACATGGGCTCTCCGAGCTTCAAATGACTTCTATAATGGTGTGTTTTAGTAATGGCTGCAATTTTCGATCTTACCATTAACACATATTGGAGCTGCTAAATGCAACACTTTGCCTGGCAGCATAAGAATCTACAATGCAGAGTTCATGTCTGGGATGTCAGTTATTTCCTGCACTAAGAATCTGGAGTCTGATCCATTACTGCGGCCGTTTGCATTTGAAACTGATATGAGCAAAGAGATCAGCCTCTTCGTACATAGAAAGATGAAGAATATCCAATCAGGAAGGAGCTGCCTGTAATCCACAGAGGAGAGGAGACATACTGTATCAATATAAGTCAATGAGGTGAGGACATTACCCAGAAGTCTCTGTGCGGATATCAGAGGGACTATGTGAATTTCGCTAGCTCCCATTTTCATCTGAGCCTTTCAAAAAATGCCCTAGTTGGCTCCGAGCATGGCTAAAGAGGGACTGTTACGCTGTCAAGTCTGCACTCGCGCTTGAATGGGGCATGAAAGTAAACATTTTACACTTAAAAAATTCAAAGGAGCCGACAGCGTTCACCAAAGGAAGACATGTGCATGGTCAAATGAGCAAAATGCAAGGGACGGTCTGAATTTAACACCGAGCACAATCATTTCACACAGGTCAATCAACAATTATGCAGGCAACGGGAGGGAGTTGTTATCTCAAGTGTCCAAATTGTGCTTATTTTCACCTGTAAAGAATAAAAAGCTTGCTTGTTATACAACTAGACCTGTCATCATAATTACTAAATTGATTTCAATATTCTTCAGTATATAAATTGGAACAATTCTGGGGCTCAATATTTATATATATTTTCTTAGTAAAACTGGGGAGGATTGGGGTATTTTTGCATGAGCGGAATAAGATTTCTCGAGACTTCTAGGACTAATTATTGGTTCTTCCTGCTACTTACTTGTTCCAGCTAAAGCCTTTTAATGAGACTGTCCATTTAAAAATTATTTACAGGGATTATCTCGCATTATTATTATGGTGTCAGTGGCATAAAGTAGTTTTAATATTATTTTTTATTGCATTATATCTCTAAAATGTGTTAACATGACAGACCTATGGATATATTTGAATATTTGAATAAACAGGCATTTTGGTGAAACCTTTTGACCTGTGCAGAGGCCATTCCAGTTATATAATCCTCAAGAGGATCCTGTGTCTGTTGGGTTACACTATGTTACTTAACAGTTTTCTTAAAGCTAGTTTTACACGTAACAATAGGTAGCAATTAGCACCCACTCCCCTTCACTCACGCTGCCTTTTTCCATTTAGCTCTCAACTTTTATGTA
>KN515672.1:17067-35144 GCA_000787155.1 Scartelaos histophorus
GAAAAGTGCATCAAAAAGTATCTAAATCCTGCAACTTGAATTTTCCTCTTTCATATGCAAGGCTATTACGCGTCACAGCAAATTATTGGTTTGCAGGAATATTAATAAAGAGCATAAAGACAGCAGGCATGTAAAATAGCTGGAATGAAACAATACTGAAGTCCTACCTGATCCGGTTGCGGTGCGGCTTTGACTGGACCGTTTGCGTCTTTGCCTGAAGTCATTACGGTAAAGAAAAGAAATACGCGGAGATGAGAGGTGCGCTCGTCTGCTGTCGCTTCCGCCTCTGATCAGGTGCAGACGGTGAAATAAACGCGCGGAGGCAAAGGGAGGGAGAGAGAAAGAGAGAGAGAGAGACGGGCAAAGGAAGGAGGGAGAGTGGAGAGAGAGAAAGCGCGACGCACGAAGTTGAACGCCGAAAACGATGGAGATGAGACCGTCCGTGGGAAGAAGACACAGCGCGGAGTTGAACCGGAGCGGCAACGTGGGAGGCGCACGCTGCCCGATGCGCCCCGGCGTGTTAAAGAGCTACGGAGCCGGATCACGGCGCCAACGAGAAAAGCCACGGGGTTAAAGGCCAACTAATACAAGTTGACATAATGAGCAAAAAGCTGGAAATTATGCACATTTGCGCTAAGATACTCGACTACATAAAGTACCATTACGCACCATAAAATACCATTACGCATTACGCATCCAGTCGCGCAATGTTTAAATATCACGCAGAAATGACTCTTAATGAGCTTAATGCCATGTTCTAATGGTGTTACTTCATCCAAAAACATACCTGGAGTTGTGTTTTGTTTCATTCACACGTGTTTGAGTCTGTCTGCATCCCAAAAATGCAAAAGGCTGTTGCACCTTATGATGTCATGAAGCAGTTTTCAATTTAACAGCTATTTTTTTATTTTTTTTTAGTAAAGATTGGGAATTTTGGGGTTGTCATCATCCAAATGATTCTAGTGAAGGTGCATGAGAGTTTAAAAACACAGCAGACCTCTTAGACCTCGCCTGTTAGAGAGAAAAACTCAGATATGCAGGGTTTGTTAAGCGTGTGGGAATGAAACAAAACACTACTACAGGTGTGTTTTTGAAGATTATAACAAAGATGAAAATATTCCAGTATGGGCCCTATGAATTAGGATTTAGAGTCTGGTTCCAGTAAAGGAAAGAGCATTTTGTAAGCGTTTTCAAGAACTTCAGGAGTGATTGAGGTAACGTAGCATTGAGGGAAAAAAAGAAGCAAGAACAAAAATAAAACTGCCTCAAATAAGACTGGAGGACACGAGGGAAGTTGGACAGTTGGAAGAAAAATAAAAGTATTAGAATCTCCAAAGCCCTAGCCTAGATATTTGATTCAAGTGTAGCCTTCATACTTGATACTGTGTCAAGCAACGAGCTAAAAAAGACATGGTCACATTTGAAGGTCCTATATAATGCTATTTTCTGATATATATTATGATACCATTTCTTCGTTTCTTCTTCGTTTTGTTTCATTTACACATCTTTAACACACCCTGCATATTTAGGCTGAATTCTTTTCTCATACAAGGGCTCATACAGCTTCACTAGAATCATCTGGATCATTTCAGTCCTGAGATTTCCAATCTTTAGACAGACACACGTATGATAAAGTTCAAAATATTGATGAGGTTACAACATTATAACATGGCTTTAAAGCTCACAAGTCTCAATTTTGCGTAATACATGATCTTTAAGGTATAATTCCCTTACACCTCAGTAGAAATGTCACACCGCTGTTAAGTAACAAAGCTGGCATTTGGTTTTTATCTTGTAATCCTTGTTGTAGCCATAGCGATCACCTGTTCAACAAGAGATTAGCCTAAGTGGTATTATGTGCTGTCTAACTCTGCTAATGAACAACCTGTCAATATTCAGTTTAGCATTCTCCACAGCATGCAGCCCACTCTTCCCAGCTAGTCTTTTTCATGCATTTTTTACCACGTGGCCCCCCTACTCAGTATATACAGCATAAAGGAGAGCTCAAGGTTTGTCCTTTCCCACCTGCTCCTATATTTAGGTGTATAGCAGGCAGCACATCCCACCGCTCAGCTTGGAACAACTGATAATATGGAGGAGACCTGTCAGCTTGGATCAAATCACTGTGGGCACTCATTACAGGCGAGTCCATTACACAGGAAATGGAGAGGCTCAATCAATGGTAGAAGAACTAAATACTTCGAAGAATCAGCTCTTTTAGGATTGTGGGATCTTGGAGTGCACTCAGGACTCACAGTGGCTATGTTTTCATGCACACCAAAAACCTGATCATTATCTCATTTATGGACTTATCCCATTATTGATATGTCATGTAAACAGTAGCATCAGATGTGATCAATCTGATTTCTTATTGTTAATGAGTGCAATGTGTAACAAAACTATAAAAAACAGGCAAACTAGAGCAGCAAAGACAAAAATGGAAGAGAAATCTTAAAGACAAGAGTTATTCTAAAATGTACTGTAGTTTGTCTGCCAAATAAAAATACACCTCAAAAATCACATTTAAATATTGGGTTATCTAGTGATTGGACTTTTGGCTCCTTTATGAGATTCGAATCTTTTGGACTCAAATGATATAAGATATATGATGGAAGCCAATATGAGCACTCATTATAACAACAAACCTACCACAGAGAGAAAATGCCAAGGCTGAAATTTGTTTAAAATGGTTCAAACTGAGAGTGGGAGTGTGTTTACCTATTTACCCATGCCAAATATGTATTTGTGCACAAACACACTATCTGATTTTTACTGGCCATGCAGAGTCCCACTGACACTTTTTCCATATGGTAAAGTGCAGATTTCCATAGTAAATCTATACAGGAACCCTTAGACACCATATTGACTCTGGCATATGCCCATACAGCTGAAGAATCAGCAAATAAAACAAAGGCTGTGAGCTGGCCCTGCGCTGGAGCCACATCCTCCCACATGCAGCAGAAATAGTGCAGTTCCTATAACAAAACATTGTTTGTGCTTTACCTCTCTCACCATGTGTCACAATCTCTATTCTTGTTAGCGCGGTGTGTCTGCCTATTTGCGCAGCGCACACAGTTGGGGTATATAAGGAAATGTGCAGGGTGCTGTGCCTGTCTTCACAACAGCAGTCATGCACTCTCCTGGCTTTTTGAACCAGTCATCTGTTGAAGGAGAACCCACCCAGCGCTCTCTGATGAGAAGGAGCCAACAGTTTGTAAAGTCACACACAATGCAAGAAATATTTGGCACAAGGGAGATGGTACAAGTCGACTTGAGCGTGGTGCAGAATCAGGGGAAGGTCATTTTCAGATGTAGTCAAGCAGGCGCAGCAGAAATTTTTGTAAAACGGGACATGATCAGCATAAGGTACAAAACGTAGATATATGCAGCTGATCTAATTTTGATCATTACAATTTTTGTTCAAATAAAATCCAAAAATGGTATTAAAAAATACCAGAGAATTACTACCTTCAGAAATTAATGGGTGCTCAACATTCTCTCCTATAAAACCTGTAGCAAAGCCATTCTAATTCACAAATTGAAAAATTAATCATTAAACACTAAAAAATAATGAGTTCATCTACAAGTTAACTTTTGGCAAAACATAACAAATTAACTCAAATAATCACTATTTCAATTACCCTTTAAATGTGATTATAAATACTTTATGATAGAGCATGCCTGGACATAGAATGCATCTTTAATTAATTAATTAATTAATTAATCACAAACCAAACTAAATCTGTTGTACTGCTTCACAGTGATAACCAAGTGCAAAATATGCATGCACACATATATATAAATGTGTGTGTGTGTGTGTGTGTGTATATATATATATATATATATACACACACACACACACACACACATATATATATGTGTGTGTGTGTGTGTGTGTGTATATATATATATATATATATACACACACACACACACACACACATATATATATGTGTGTGTGTGTGTGTGTGTGTATATATATATATATATATATATACATCAACATATAATCTGGGGAAATAGAAGCCATTTTTCTTTCCAACAAAACTGAATTATTAACGAAGCAGACACACAGTCCGACTGTTCTGAGGTGAAACTCAGTGCCACAGTTGTCTTTAGCCCAGGGCCAGGCACTAGAAGTGTAAAAAATACTATTCCACTCGACACAGGGTGACTTTACTGCAGCTCACTGGGCATGAATTAGACAATCAAGCTTCATTCTTGGTCTTCAAATTTAATTTTCACTCAAACTATTTAACAAACCTTAATCAAATGAATTGTTCTAGTGGAAATCAAATCTTACATATATATATGGAAACATGTACAATGTTTCAGAGCAGGAGTTTGGCCTCACACATAATAAACTTGCTTTATAGATACCTTGGACCCCTTAGTTTTTGTTGCAAATTGATTGTCTAATGTATGTCTAATCTGGATCATGTAATCTATGAGGTTCACAGTAATTGTTATATACTATTGTGATCAATGAAGTGCATAGAAATAAAGCAACTCCATCCATAAAATCATACATCTAGCAGTTACCTAAAAACCTAGGTCACATAAGTGCTTTCCTCAATACTATGACACAGCATGAACTTCAAAGTTGAAAACAAAAGTTGTGTTTTATGTTCCTCTCAGAGCAACACAAAAGCACAAAGGACTTTAAAAGGCCATGGAGCATAGCAGCCACCACAATTGGCACCTCTGTCATCCAGCCGCTCCTCACATGGCCCCAGGCATCCGCACAGCTTATTTCAGCACTATGGACAGCTCCTCCGCCACTGGACTTTCCCACTAAAGCTGTTACCTGACCAGCCAGAACCACATGATTTGATAAAACTTTACAAGGACAGTGGGTCCTGTCTCCCCAATTTAATATACATATATTTTATATTTTATCAGAGAGGCACATGGTCAGCAAACTCGGATGTTCACATGTAAAAAGGGGAAAAAAACAACATAAACGACAGAGAAACTGTGTGGATTTAATAGAATCAACAATCAAAGCACCTATTATTTATCTCAGATATAAGAAGTTAAATATTTTGTTCTGAATCTTATGAGAATTTTGCAGAGATGTCTTCTGCATTGGAGAGATAAGTGCTTCAAGTGAGCAGCTGTGGTTGGATTGTCTCAAGTTTGGACAGAGATTTTTTACCCTTTCTTGGCCGTAGTTCCATCTGGATTCGAACAGAAAGATGAGACGTCTTTAATGAATCTTTGTCTTTAAGACCTTTTACCTAGGCTCTCCTCACTCACTTATTATCTGCTATTCTTTTGTACTCTTTCCAGCCAAAGGATTACATGATACTGAAACTCCTGACAATTAGCTGGAATGAACAGAGCATAGTTTAACGTAAACACAGTGTTAAAGTAAGTGGAACTAAAGGGAAACTTAAGAGAAGAGCAAAGCGGTGATTAAAAAAAAACTAGACCACAAACACAGCGAGGGGTAAGGCTATTGATCATTATAACACATAGGCTCTTGGCTGAAAACACCTTCGCGAGACACAGCAGTGTCATCCACCTATCTTTAATTGGAAAAGAAAGACATCCTGTTGTGAGCAGAGAACAAATTAGCCGAGGTTTTTATACTTAAAATAAACATCCACATTTTTATGACTAAATTAATGCTAACTTAAAATGAAAACACACTAACAAATTTTCACCTATTCAACATGGTCAATGCCTAGAACTGCGTACTAGCTCCCCCCAGTGATCAATGACTGTCTGACATCTTTATAAATAATAAATACCACAAAGGACAGGAAAAGTCGCTTAAGACCAGATGAAGCCACTGGATGTATTTATATGACATGTATACAGTCACTACTACTATAAATACTGTTAGAATAGGGCTGTACAATAAATTCCTTTTAATTTTACAATGATCAGTTTTTAATCAAGAGTAAGAGTAAAAGTATGAAGCAAAAACATAAATCCTCTCTGTGGCCGGGCTTGCATCTCCACAGACCTTACTCTCTGTAATGAAGGAGGCTTTACCCCTACTTGTTTCTGTGGAAATGTTGTTCCTTTGGCGATAATCTTCCACAGTATAACATAAAACATATTCATCTCCATGCAGAATGCTCCCAAGTATGGCTTTAATTATATCCATCCATCCATCCATCCATCCATCTTCTCCCGCTTAATCCGGCTTCTTTGGAATCATTTAGGTAAGTAGACATCTCCAGAAGTGTACTTAATGTAATGGCAATTATTACATTTCTGTATTGTGTTCAGTAAATTAGTTTTGAAGCTTTCTTTTGATGAGACAAAATAAAATCAAACCAAAAATCTATATCAAAGACAAACAGTTTTTCAGCCAGCGCTAGAAAGGAAATAAGCATTTAAACAATATTGTACAACATACGTCTGGGTGGAACGTGCAAGCCTCCCTTACGCACAAACAGTCGAAAATTGAATATGTTTAATAATAATACACCTCCGGCAGCTGTGGTCTCTCACACTTTTCTCGCAAACTGAAGAATGTACTAACAAATTGTCAACACCTCTGCTTAGTAACTGTTCATTATCTGTCAAAGTCCTTTCACGCGCTAAACAGCCAAGTCCAAAGCGCCGCACGTAGCCTCTTAAATCACACAAAGCCAGACATAGTAGCACCATTATCCCTGCTATTTGGCTATAAGCGCTCCCCTGGGGATTGTCTCTGGCATACAAACACAGGCATATGTGCCGAGAGATAAACTGATATGTGCATAATCGCCAACACCTGCACCGTAGTCAAAAGTGTTACAACGGTCCAGGTTATGCAGGAGATTAAAGATCGCCTGGATTATGGAACCACTCCATTTACAACTGTCCCGACTATTTCAACAACCACAGAGCTTTTAGCCATGTTATAAAGTTTTACCTCCTCAAAATCATACCCGGAGTCATTTTTTGCTTCATTCGCACATGTAATTATTAGTCTGTCTGCATCTCCAAAGCTCAAAATGCTCTGTTCCACCTTGTGATGTCATTAAGTGGTAGTTTTCAGATTAATAGCTACTGTTAAACTTTTCTTCAGGCGAGATTGGCAGTTCCAGAGTTGAAATTATGCAAATGATTCTAGTGAAGGTGTATAGAGTTTAAAAACACAGTGGAGCAAGTAGTGTTTTCTGTTTGAAAGAAGAAATATGCAGGGTCTGTGTGTTAAACATGTGTGAATGAAGCAAAACACACCTCCTGGTACGTTTGTGATGAGGAAATATCATTATAACATAGATGAGTAAATAGCACATATGGGCCCTTTAATACACTGTCAAGTACTGATATGAATCCATCATTTTCACATTACTGCTGTCAGTGGACAACTTATCGTAAATGGGGTAAATTCTGTGCCATTTTCAATATACGAGTCCATCCAGATTGACTGCTGAGTTTACGCTGAGTAGCAAAGTTGTCATACACATTAGACCAATCAATTAATGGACATATCAATATAGAGTCATGTATTTCAAGTATGATTTATTTGTATAAGGAATATTTTAAATGGAAATAGGAAACAAAATAGCAGTTTCCGTGTTGCACAAAATAGCAAACAGCAATGTTTATTTCGAATAATTTGGGGGTTATTAAAAATATCTCAAGGGAACATTTCTATTTGTAACAGCATAAAAGCTATGTAAATCCACAATAATATAGAGTAAAGTGTTGCCTTGGTGTTTTTGGAAAAGATTTAACTTATCATTTAAAAATAAATAAAACAACTTATTTTCACTTTTTAAGTTCTAAAAACGCAATGTTTGAATGTTCTCATTAACTGTGCATATGACAGCTAAAGTATAGACAAATCCTGCAAAATGTGGAAGTAGAGCGGAAGTGCTTTGCTGCTAAGGACATAGTAGCACTGTGGACTCATACACTTCAGTTTCACTTTTGTTTTCTTTGGATAACCCCTAAAATGCTCTTTGTTTTGGTAAATAACTTTATGCCTTCTAGACTGCGCCGTTACCTGGACGGAGGAGGACGACTATGGTGAAATTTACACGGACCTGTTTGGCTGCGTCTTTGCACCATGATATAAACACCATGCCATTTGTGAACTTTACCAGGACCAGGAATTCATAGTTCATGTTCTCTGTTTGGCTTCAGTTTTACACGGACACTTGAGACTGGATAGATGTGGATTTATTATTACGCACTTCAACTTTGAGGCGCTGTAAAGGACTGGATGTGTTTTTCGGTTGGATCTAAGTTTCTTCATCTCTTCTGTTTTACTGGTAAGAGACACACTGCGCTTTATTTGCACACATATAGAACTGTGTTATAAGGGAAGTGCTGTTTGTCCCTTTGAGTTTGTCTTGACGCTTGAGCACCTTTGCTGCTGTGAAATTGGTGTGGTGTGTTTATTAGTGCCAAAGTCCTTCTATAATCCCATTTGTATATCTCGTATTATCCACCCATATTGTAGATAGTTCTGCCTTCTCTCAGACCCTTATAGTGTAAGTTTTGACTCTGGTCGCACCAGCGGGTCACAGTCCACAGGCAGTAATGGCGGCACATATAGTATATAGTTCTGCCCTTCTCTTAGGCCCTTATAGTGTAAGTTTTGACTCTTGTCGCACCAGCGGGTTACAGTCCACAGGCAGTAATGGCGGCAGGCAAGATGGCGGAGTCCATAGATTTCACACGGGATTGGTCTATTTGACAATGAGCTACAGTAGAGTCATTGTCGCTATGGTAACCTATAGTAAAAAAATGATTCTTTGCAGCTGATGTGATCAACATTCGCTGGGCGGTGATGCTAACTGTAGGGTTAGCCCTGTATGAAGTTAGACTTGAATCTGATCTTTATTTTAATGCAATCTAACCAGAAAGAACTCACTTGTTGGACATACAACAGATGAGCTGATTTGTGCTGTTAAATTAGTCCGTAGCTAAAACAAAGTTACAGCCGCAAGCTAGTTAGCATTAGCAAACAGTTTTTTACAAATTTTTCCTGAAAAATCAAACTCCAAACATGAAGACTTCTGAAAATCCATCTTGTATTTTATCTTTTCAGATTATCTTAATATTTATATATTATTTATACAGGGTTGATTTTTAGTTACACATATTTGGATAAGTTTTGTCGTATTTTATTTGTGTTTAAAGGAAATAAATGTTCTCAGTTTCTGCATTGGAGTCGGTTAATATCTTACTTAAATCTATAGTATGGGAATGGGTATCGGAAATGAAAAAAAAACAGGATTGGGAATTGCAGCCTTTGCGACTTGGTAATTGCGGTTTTGATTTAATTGCGAGACACAGTGCTTTACTTATGAAACACGAAATTAAAATAAATGCATGGAGTCTGCATTTCAGATCGAGCTGGCATTCACAAAGCTTTCAATCAATCTGCCTGTTTAGGGACAAGCTGTTTCCTCCCGAGCCGGGGCGCCATCTGCCAAAGCCGACTTCTCCATCATCGTCATCACGTCCTCTGCCCCTATGGCCTGTCTTGACATCTCGGGGGAGGTCCGTGTCCCCAGACAAGTGCTCCAAATCACCGGGCAAGGTTTTTGTACTTCATCAATTCAGCGCAGTGTACTTAAAAATCGTCAATAAAAGTCAGAGTCCACGCCTCTCTCTCTCTCTCTCTCCCCGGCAGTGATGAGAAGCAGAGGAGCTCGAGAGTGAAGCTGAGGGCACTTTTTCACTGTCGGGACACAACACAAATGAAATTAACAAGTGAGCAAGTCTTTAATCAAACTCATTATAAGGCTTTTACAGAGAGAGGGCTTCAGAGAGGTGACTATTAATCTACTATTGTCCAATCAGGCTTGAACACGCGCACAGTTAGAAAGTAACATTGTCCTTGTCCAGGGAATCGCGCTGGGGTCACAAAGTAAAGCTCTCAATGGTCATTTGAGGACAAGGAAAATCAGAAAGAAATTAAACAAAACTTGAATCAAAAAAGGTGTATCGCCATTGTAGTGAATTTGCAACAAAAAATGATGAATATTAAAAGGCCTTGAGCAAAATCAGTCTTTCCCCAGTGCAGATATATTGCTTAAGTAACTCTTTAAGCCAAAATAAGTTTAATCTATACTCTCTGCAACTCTGCATTGAATAATAAAATGTTTCATCTCATTTTAAGACATTAAAAGTCAAGCACTGTGTCTTTAATAGCAAAATAAAACTAAAATAGTACATAATCGAAATTCTAACAGGCTTAAGAATCTTAGAAAATCAAAAAGCAGAAAAATAAATGACTTTGCATGTGGCAGTAGCAGGTGCATAATTTCATTTTTGAGGCAATTTTTGCACCTGCCAAAAATCTTTGACGAGAATTTCCTCGCAGTGGTTCTTTGAGATTTGAAATTGCTCCACCATCATTGCACCTGTTTCGAAACAGAAAAAAATTACATTACATACACCCACATCACTTAGAAATGAGCACGACTATATATAGTGCGACAAGGATTTGATTGTACCCCAGACTCACCCTTTTTTATTATTCAATCTTTTTGATTATTTGCTTTTTGCGTAGCTCTGTGTGTGTAGTTTTCCACTTCTAATTACCTCCAGCAATCCGAGATCGTCTGTCTGCATTCTGACATTTGCACTGAATTTAATAAGAGGAAGACTCCCACCAGCTGACCTGATTCTGCACAGAAAGTTAACTAAAGATACTTCATTAAGAACTTCACTTTCATATTCACTTATATTTCCCATATTTATGCGTGTATACAGGTCAACCTTTGTGTAATTTTATTCTGAACTCTAATTTATCACGCTTCGATAAAGTTATACTTGCTTTTTAATCCTTAAAAACAACTTTTCTCTAGCAGCTCAACAGTATTATCACTTGTATCAAAGCTGTCATGCCTCCTGGGGAAAGCCGATTATGTGCACAAACACAACCCAGACAAGCTGCAAATGGATATTTCAGCCTCCAAACTCAAATAGGAGGAAAAATATATAGATTTTTATCATGGAAACACAGAGATCCGGCGCCTGCATTGTGCCCGCTCCCTCTGAAAGTGCCCCCTCCGAGAAAATGATGGAGGAAACAGGGCCAATAAAAGACAGTAACTCAGCCCAGCAGGATCTGTACAGCAGCTCACAGGAGGGGAACAAGGAGCCAAGTGTCCAACGCCCTGTGCCAGAAACTCGAAACACCACCCTGGGTCAAACAATGAAACAGCTAATGCCATTAAATACAAATATCAAGACTGTACTAAAACAATTACCACATTTAATTTCTACATATGTAACCCTCGTATCTTGCTTTGAATTGTCTAATGAGGCCGTGGGTATAGCGGGTTACAGTTAGATTTTCTAGGATGAATTTCTTCTTCTGTTCCTGCAGTCTTTCGTGCTAAAATAACCAACACGGCAGCAAAGTGAACCATTCGTGTCTTTCTTTATTCAGCAACTCCAAGTGCGCCCCACAAATGCGCTCCCCTGAAAACAATAGGAACCAGCATCATGGTGGAAAAACTAAACGAAATGTACCCAGCATAAATATAATAAATAACATGAACTGTTAATAAAATAAGTCCAATGTAATATAAAATAATTCCTCCAAATAATACAAAATAATAATGGCCCAAATTAATATATATAAAATAATATATGTAAAATAAATCAGGATTACACATATATTTAGACGTCCTATATTACACAAAATTATGAGCTCTCACCCATGTTATAATGTTGTTACCTAATCAAATTTTTTCCACTCACAGAAGTTTGTCACACAAGTCACAAAATGTTCTGTTCCTCCTTGTATCATGAACCAGTAGTTTTCAGTTTTGAATTTTTTTGTTTGTTGGCAAATATTATTTCAATTATTTTAATAAACATTATTATCTCAGTTAGATTAAACTCAGCATTCAAATGCAGACAGAAATTAAATGGGCAAAGGGAAATGCTTTGTTGTAGTGTCCAAAAAAACATGATTCAATTTGGATCCTATACCATCTGTAAGGACGGATTTGCCAGTTAAGAATACACACACATATCCCAGTACTTAATGACTATGCACACTGGTTTTATCCCCTGATTGACAGGTGGATAGGCCAGTCCGGGACATGGTTGGTCTGTCCAATGAGTGAAGCACTAAACCCTCTTGATCAGAAGTGAGAGGAGTTTTAAATTATAGATGACCAATGAGTTCCTCCATTTCCCCTGCATCACTGAGCTAAACCTGATTGACCAGACTGAGAGATCTCAAGAATACAGAGCAGATTAGTATGGATCCCACGATACTATAGGCACCGCAAACACTTAAAGTTAATATTACTTGAATTAAGAAAGTTTTATCTTGATTTGAGTAGATTTCACTTGACAAGTAAAATTACCTACAAGTGAAACAAGACTTTTTGTGTATAAAATATGAAAATACATCTTGCTACACTTGAGATAAGAAAAACAACTCTTTGCACTTAAAATAAGAAACAAAATCTAATGTTTCAATTAAGGAAAACACTCCTATTCCACTGATAGTTCATTTTACTTGTCAATATGAATCTACTCAAGTAAAGTATAATGGTCTTAATTTAAGTATTTTTAACTTACCTAGATTTTGTTTTTGCAATGAGGGGATTAAGTAACAAATTAACTTTTTTTTTAATTAATTTATTTTTTCACACAAAAAATACAAGTTTTGTTGCATATACATACATAGATCTAGAGAACCAGAATATTCCTGTTAATGTGGGAGAGAGCTGCACCACAACTAATATGTTTATTCTTTGCTCCGCTCTAGTGAGAAATTTCATCAGACATTTTCTTGTAAATAGTAAACTATCATTCACTTTTATAAAAACATGGCCGACCAGAAAATGACTTCATAAACTCCCGTAAAGAACACTCTAGCTTCACGGGGGCATTTTAAAACATGAACCTTGCCGAGATAAATTCCGAAAACTGTCATGGCCGACAAAGTTTTACGAATGAGGAAAGTGCGAAAGGTGTTCATTAACTCCAGCAGATGTACGCAAACAAGTGGAGCCATCTTTACCGAGCACTAACCCATCTGCTGATGCTGTCCCCCCGTGAAAGACTTATTACCCCTTATACTTTATGCACACTCACCGCAAGCCTATGCCAGAGCCACATAAAATAAACAAAAGCCACACGTTTACGAGGACTTTCAGACGCAAGAGGGACTTCAGATTTCTCATTATTTGGCTGTAAGTAATCAAACTCCAAATTTATGATTCAGTGGGCTGAACAAAGATCATAATCATGCTCATAAAAAGAATAAAGTAGCAGTGATGGTGTTTTCTCTTAAGGACGGAGATGGCAATTAAAGAGATGATTGCAAAGAGAGATGCAGAATAAATACCGGGGGGTAGAATCGATGTCAGTCTCCATGGGATGCAGCTAGTAACAACATTTCCATTCGGGTTGTGGTTTAATTATCTTATTTTGTGGCTAATAGCACTTGAGGCTCAAATAAGGATTTATTCATGCAAGGTCACACACAAGAGACATAATACAAGCAGAGATGTTTGTGAGAATGATGTATACGTGACAATTGAGTCGATGTTCAACGTGACAGGTTATTTTGCTTAAACACAGTCAAGTCAGATTTTTGAAAAAACATTCATACTGCACAAGAAATTTAAGTGTAAAGAAGCTAAGTAAGCAAGTTGCTTGGTGGTAAATTAGTTATAATGTTTATGCTTGAGGAATGCAAAGCTCTCTACTGACATTTGAAACTAGTTCAGTGTCGTCCTTGTGACTAGAAAACACTTCTCCTGGAGTGTAATGTACATGAAGTGTAAACTGTTGTAGTCATATTGTGGCCATTCAAGCTTGTTAAAGCCTGATTCCGTCAGACCTCAGAAGCTAAGCAAGGCCTGGTTAGAACTTGGATGGGAGATCGCTGGGAAAATCTGGTGCCACAGTGGGGCGCCATTTGCAAAAACTGTTGTTGTGTCCGTAGGCAAGGCACTTCTCCCATCTTGCCTAGTATGAAAGTGGTGTGTGCATGAGTGATGGTGGTGGTTGGAGGGGCCAGTGGTGCAGATTGGCAGCTGCACTTCCATTAGTCTGCCCCAGGGCAGCTGTGGCTAGCTTACCACCAAGTGTGCAGTGAATGAATAATGATCTGTAAAGTGTCATATGTCATATGTCATATGTGACATATGTCTGTGAAAAGTGTTATATAAATAAAATGTACTTACTGTATGTGAGACATATCCTTGGAAATAACCTTCAGACTGCAAGTACATGTGCTCTATTTGTTAAGAAGTTAGCAAAATTGCTGAATACTCTCCAAAATAAAGTATAATTTCTCAGGTCAAGTAGACTCATTTTAAGTTTAGTAGCAAAAGACGTGACAATAGCGCTGTAATAGCATGTTGTGAAATAGACAGTGACAGCTTGTACAGCCTCACTTCTCCAGCACCACCCCCCTCTGGCGCTCTGGGTTCTGTTTTCCAAATCGCTTGTGTCATGCTCGCATTCCGTCAAACTGATGCAGATTCCGGCATCAAGGCCATCGCAAGAGTAAACCCCGGGACGCCCGCCGGATCAGGGGGAGCAGCTCACCCGTCACCCCGCCTGTCAGAGCAGAGGAGGGTGGCTGCTTCAGATATGATTCTAATGCTATTAAGTGTGCCCATCACCATCAAAGAGGTGAGCAGAGCAGACCCAGTTTAAACACCAGGAATTTATGTGAGATATTTTGGCAATGTTTTAACAGTAAAGCTGAATGGAAGAGGCAAACACTGTACACAAGAAATTAGTTTTACTTAGAATGTTGTAGTATTAAAGTGATGACTTCAAGGTGCATTATGTAACTTTTCTGGAGGTGGAGTGAGGGAGTCACCACTGCCTTGTCATTGCTCTGACTGGAATGTTCTACAGCTCTGGATAATTAATACTACTACTACTACTACTACTACTACTACTACTAATAATAATAATAATAATAATAATAATAATAATAATAATAATAATATCAGTTTTATATGTTTTACCGCTGGCATTTAACCCATAGTACAGGTGTTTTTTATTCCTCAAACATAAATTCAAGCATTCTTACAGTGAATGGTGCTACTCTCCACAGTTCTAACCTATAACTGTCCTGGTGGCATCATTTGCTTGTTATGGAGATTAATGTCATACTGTGGAACATAACTGACTTTTGAATTGACTTTTTAAAGCTTTAAATCAAGTTTTAGTTGTTTCCCCTTCTCATTTACTCAAAGTTTTTTGGAATGATTCCTGCATGTTTGAGCAATCTTTAATCACTTAATTTCGAGGTACAGTGTAGCACATCAGGTCCTGTTTTCCACCTGCTCCTTACTTGCTTCGTTCTCCAATTTTATTTTCTTAATTGTAATGATACACATAAGATTCGGCATAGTTCATTCGGCATAATTCGGCATACTTAGTCATTTTGATACAAATGAAAGCTTCTAACTCTCGTGATGGGCAGCTATCCACAGGAGGGGCCGACAACTTCACGGCTCTTTGTTGTGATGATGTTTACCGAGACATCAGCTCCCATTGGGCTCCTCCAATGGGACTCCTCCAATTTTCTAACTCTGTTTTCTTTTGTTTTGTTAAGTCATTTTAAGTGAACATTGCAATTTATAGATTGTAGGGTGTCATAGATTAAAACGAAATAGCAGGCTCAAGCACAATATGTCATTTTAGGGGAGGGGAGGACGGAGCGTGAGATTGACAGGTGGGTCGGTGCAGCGTCGGCAGTGATGCGGTCGCTGTATCGGACCGTTGTGGTGAAGAGGGAGCTGAGCTGAAAGGCAAAACTCTTGATTTACCGGTCAGTCTACGTTCCTACTCTCACCTATGGTCATGAGCTCTGGGTAATGACCGAAAGGACAAGATCGCGGATACAAGCGGTCGAAATGAGCTTCCTCCGCAGGGTGGCTGGGCGCTCCCTTAGACATAGGGTGAGGAGCTCAGTCACACAGGAGGAGCTTGGAGTAGAGCCGCTGCTCCTCCACATCGAGAGGAGTCAGCTGAGGTGGCTCGGGCATCTGATCCGGATGCCTTCTGGGCGCCTCCCTCAGGAGGTGTTCCGGACATCTATGTCTGGAAGGAGGCCCTGAGGAAGACCTAGGACACACTGGAGGGACTATGTCTCCCGGCTGGCCTGGGAACGCCTCAGGGTTCCCCCGGAGGAGCTGGAGGAAGTGGCCGGGGTGAAGGAAGTCTGGGAGTCCCTGCTTAGACTGCTGCCCCCGCGACCCGGCCCCGGATAAGTGGAAGAAGATGGATGAATGGATGGAGAATCCACTTTTCAAATCAATTTCAGTGTATTTTTAGTGTGCTGTAGTGTGATACTGATGAATATGCTTGATACTCTACAATGATTTGATAAAAAAAGAAATAACAACAAAAGCAATAATGCAAAAACTTTTTTAGACCATAAAATGCCATTTTCAAAATAGAATCAGATCTATGGTAGTTTAAATCAGTGGGAATTTAAAGATTTGTGTATCATTTTGACAGCGAGACCCTTAGTCACAAATTTCACTCAAGTAAGGATTTATCTTTTAAAAAATGACTCAAGTAGAAGTAAAAAGTAGGACAAAGCAGCTACTCTTAGTGCAATTTGTCGAAAAAGTTACTTCAAGCAACATAATCATCACAGAGTATTTAGGATCACAACAAAATCCTCTTTTTATGTAAATCCTATTTATATTACGTAAATTCCAAATCCACACTCTCTATTTCCCTAAATGTGCTGAAACCTGGCATTGCTGTTTTCTAACTTTGTCATGCTGAGTTTATAGAATATGAGATATGCAGTTAGGTAAAAAAGCTGAGAACGCAGTATGTGGCTGGGGAAGCACTTAGAGGACAGCCACTGCTTAACCACAATTATTGCAGATAGGAGAAGTGCATTAAGATTTTGCCGTCCGTAGTTCCATAAAAAGATACAGAAGAAAGCCTGTATTTTTACATCGACAGATAATAACGTGTAAGGTTATTCTGAGTGATGTCGGCGTCGTCGGACCACAAAGCCTCATCGACTGTAATGCACTGTTCTGATCCTGGACCACTTTTAATGGATAGAAAAATAGTGCGGGGAAGACAGATATGCACTGTATATAGAGACAGGGAGAGTGAGAAAGAGAAAGAGCAAGAAAGATGAAGAGAGAGAAGGGACAGAGAGAAACTACCACTAACAATATATGCAATAATAAAGACAGCCTTTAATTCATCTTCCTTGCCATACTGTTTGTGGTCAACGGTCATATTCATTATAACATTATGATTAACTGTCATTTTTTTAACAACTAGCCTTGTCCCAAATGTGACACAAGCTCCCAGAGATTAGACAGCTCGAATTTAAGCCCAAGACTGTTCTGAAGGTAAATAAATGAATTAATTAATAGCAACTTTGACACATCTTGCTAACAGCCTGCAATTTCTGCTGTCAAGCCCTCACTCCAGCGACATGCATCGATTAGACCATGCATTCATTAAGATTGGGAAAAAGTTAAGTTGTTTTTACTCAACCACAGAGCACGGCTAACCTTCCAGAGCCTCTCCACGCGCGATAGCTTGCGAGTCTTCATCCTCGGCGGTATCCAGGTTTGAAAGAGCAGACTGGGCAGCGGACAAAACCGAAGTGGAGTTGTAAACCATAGACACACCTCGCCAGAGCAATGCCACGGTCAGCAAATCTGGACCAAATTCCACTCCGCATGCATTAAGTTAAGTTCAGAGAGGTAAGAGGCTGAGGGGCTGTCTCAGAGTGCTTACAAGAATATAGGCTTACAACACGACAGAAGAAGGGGCAGTGCTTACAGTATATTTACCTGTGTAACTTCTGATTAGTTTATAACATCCACTAGTATGTTATTAAAGTAACAGTACTCCTGCATACAGAACTCTTACTTGATTAAATGTTTTGGTCACTCTTCCCACTGTGAGCAAGTCTACAAGTGACAAAAGCTTTATGTTGGCAATACTGAATGATTTGAACATAGCTCTGTGGCCTTTGCTGTGTTATTATTTGTGACATGACTTCTGTTTTATAGATTGCATGTTTAAAATAAATGCATTCATTCAGCATTGGTTTCTTGAACAGATCCTTCAGATATGACTTCTATGGTAGTCTATCCTTTGAAAAGAACTTGTTTTGAGTTATTATT
>JACN01110461.1:0-24493 GCA_000787155.1 Scartelaos histophorus
AGTATTGGTATGGGGCATTATGACGAGCATTATGGCATGGAGCAATATGGAGCAGTATGGGGGGGCTGTATACGGGCATTATGGTGGCCATTATAGGGGGTAGTATAGCAGGCAGTATGTTATGGAGCAGTATGGTGAGAAGGATGTTATGGAGCAGTATACAGGGGCAGTATGGGGCAGTTCTTGTTTAGGATGCAGCCCTCAGATTTTCAACATTGTGCAGATGAGTTTTAGAGGCGTTTATTTTGAGCTCTGGAGCAGTCATATCCAAGTGCCAATACTTACTCTTCAGGATATTGTTTTGACTGAAGGACTAGATAGTTGTGTACTTTGAGTTTTATTTGATTTAATGGCAAAGTAAGTAAAGGGTTTGATCATATCGTCATGTATTCAACGTTGTATCTAAATCAATCAAGTTTAAGTACAACTACTACCTTGTTCAAACCTGTTTTGATAAAATGGATCACTGTGTATCGTTTCTCGTGAAGGGTTCACCTCGTCTCCATGGAGATGTTATTGCTTTGCCTGGAATATTATGTTCAGTACAGTATTAAACTTATGAACTCCATGTAGACATGCTATACATGTAGATCAGATCCGTGGAGAGGAGATCCCACCCAAAGTAAGAATGCACTTTTTACACAGCATATGTAATTTAATAAATGCAACACTACGGAACATTTCAGGCCAACCTCTCAACCAAAAAAGTTACGTAGAGTACCTTTTATTCATACTTTTGTTATCTAGATATGCAGCATAATAAGCTGTTTATAATGAAAATGGAGCAGCATTATTAAAAAAAAAAAAAATCCAATTGGAATTTTTATTTGGCAAGTATTGTGAAAAGGATTCTGTTCAGAGTGCTTATAGTAAACAATCCCCTTCTGGAGCGTTAACATTTGAGACTATGACCATACAAACTAATAGGAGTGTAAGAAAAAAAAAGATTCAGTGATATATTGTGGTGCTTCATTGCATGATTCTTGCATCAATTCAAAATGCATCCGGATTGATTTTTTTAAAATCATGTTCTTTATGAGAAAAAAAATCATAAGTTCCTTTTACTGTTCTAATGGTTTAAAATTGAACAAAACGTATTTCATCCAATTTTGGTCACATGAGGGTGCACTCGACCATAATATTGTACGTTAATTATTGATAAATAACAATATATCGACCTGTGTTTTAGTATTGTGATATATCGTGATATATTGAATTGTAACAGGGATATCGTGATATGCATCATATCACCAGAAAAATGGCAACGCACACCCTTACAAACTAATACAAGAATGTACTGTATTTTTCGGAATATAAGGTGCATCTAAAATCATGACATTTTCTCAAAAATCAACAGTGGCCTTATAATCCAGTGGCCTTATGTGTGACCTTTGGTTGTGTTTAACCTCCAACCGATTTGATGTTGTAACATTACGGCTAATAAGGTATTAGTGGGCGAGTCAGGAGGAGTAATATGTTGGCGACATATAGGGCGACCGGTAGTTCTGCCGTGTGCTGTACAAGGACCCAAAATGCACCTGTTAAGAGACATGCACCATGCAGATTTCAGCTTTTGTATTTTAGTGTTAAAACTGAACAATGTTGAGAGGATCCGGGCATGTTTGATGCCCAAATCACCAACTGTTAAACTTGTATTTTTGTGTTAGCTACAACTGAGAGTTATTGTAAATGACCAGAATAAAGTTCCATTTATCCGACACGTGTTTTGTTTCGCTTATTGTGCCTTATAATCCGATGCTCCTTATGTGTGGACAATGACACAACTGACATATTATTTGATACTGTGCTTTGTAATCCAATGCGCTTTATAGCCCCAAAAATACGGTAGTTGTCTACGAATTTTCACAAAAGACAGCATTTTTTATTATCTTTGCCCCATTTTTGATTTCATAATTGCAACAAGTTAAACTGAGATTTTGATTGGATTCAGACATACTGTGTGTCCTTAAATCCTTAAATGAAAACCAACGGGTCATGCATCAGACACCCACAAACATGTACATTAAAGGTCCTTTGTTATAATGTTATTACTTCAAAAACATAACTGGAGTTGTGTTTTGTTTCATTCACACATCTCCAAACCTCAAAATGCTCAGTTCCACCTTGTGATGTCACTTAGGGGTAGTTTTAGTCAACAGCTCCTTTTACTTTAGTCCAGTAGAGATTGTCAATTCCAGTGGTGAAATTACCCAAATGATTCTAAAAGACAGTGACGTTCTTCCTGTATTACCACATGACATCACAAGGTGGAACAGAGTGTTTTCTGTTTGTGAGAAGAGAATTAAGTCTAAAAATGCACGGTTTGTGTGTTAAACATATGGGAATGAAGCAAAACACCACCCCAGGTCTGTGTGTTTGATAAGGAAACAACATTATAACACAGATCAGAAAATGGGGTAATATGAGCCCTTTAAAGATGCATTGTGTAACTTTTCAGGTGAAGCATAGTTTTCTCAGTATGGCATTAAACCGTTCCATCTTCATGCAGACCAAAGCAGAGCAAGTTACAGGTTAGCTCTGTGGAGAGGCCACCCCGCTCACAGGGAGAACGCCTGTTTTTTTTAAGTGTTTTTGAGCTGTGAAACCACCTGTAATTGAATAAATGTAAGTTAGCTGTTTAATGTTATACTGCGGAACATTCTGAACAAGCAGGTGACTGGCTCTCCACCAGAAAAGTTACACAATGCACCTTTAAATAAACAAACAATATACTCACAATTTGGTGTCCAGCTGCAGTAGAAAGCCCTGTTTATCATACACTGCAAAGAAAAAGAGAGGGATATAGACATGTTAATACACTATAGCAATAACGGACTTTGGTAAAGCTAAAATATAACTGGGAATCCAACTAGCAGCCCAGTCGCTGTAGTTGTAACACTTTTCACAGGGAACATAGAAGGAGCGGCATTAGAACAAGCAGGAGTACGAGAAGAAGTCTGCGCCAGGTAAATCAAAAGAAGAAAAGAAGAAGACAGCGATCACCTATGTTACACCAGACACAGCCAATAGGTGTCTGAAAAGCATCAGAAAGGCTCGTCAAAGAAGCGGAAATAAAAACGTGAAGGCAGAATCAAGTGTAAACTTAACACTGCTAGAGTTAATGGGATAATGTTAAAAAAGTGAGCACAGGGATGTCCAGGAAAACCAGAACTGCAGGTGAGGCTTGGTGATTATGGAGATTTTTTGGAGTTTTACAATATTAAGTAAGTGAACTTGCACTGCTTGCTAGTTTTTTATGTATTTGGCATTAGACATTATCTTGTATCATAAAAGCATTACGTTAACACCAATACGTATAAGGAAGAAGGCAAAAGGAAAATAAATTCAGTTCTCCAGAATTGAAGAAGCAGCTTGGATGAGCTGCGAAACGTATTCGCCCAAATAACTTTTGTCCAGTTGACAAATTTATTTTTCCTTTTGCCATAGATTCTACCTGGACGACGTAAGGAAGAACTTACTAAAATTTTCCTAAAAAGACTATAAAATTTATAAAAGAATAAATGAAAAAATGAATATTGTAAAATACAGTCTAATACAGTCTAAGCATTTTAAAACTTATCCATAACTCTTTTACACCAAAAGTTCAGATACATTTGAAAAATTATAATAAGAAATTTATAAGACTTAACATTTTAATTTATATTTAGCAAATTTTAGTTTTGTTAAAAATGCCAGTCAATAGAACAACATATTTGAAAGAAGTAAAGAAG
This sequence comes from Scartelaos histophorus, assembly GCA_000787155.1. NCBI lineage: Eukaryota > Metazoa > Chordata > Actinopteri > Gobiiformes > Gobiidae > Scartelaos > Scartelaos histophorus. The sequence goes on from JACN01110461.1 coordinate 3,732, forward strand.
TTTTTATTATTTTTATTTCAGATTTATTTTTTTAACGAAATTTTATGTAACATGTTTTAGTATTACAACAAGTTTGTGCTTGGCAAATGTTTTGAAAAAAACAAAAAAAAACAAACTGAGAATTACATTACAGATATTTTTATAAATATTGCAAATTTTATTTGTTAAAAATGCCAGTCAATAGAACAACATATTTGAAAGAAGTAAAGAAGTTTTTATTATTTTTATTTCAGATTTATTTTTTTAACGAAATTTTATGTAACATGTTTTAGTATTACAACAAGTTTGTGCTTGGCAAATGTTTTGAAAAAAACAAAAAAAACAAACTGAGAATTACATTACAGATATTTTTATAAATATTGGCAATTTTCTCTTCCGTTAATTCACCATAAACCGTTCAAAATGCCAAGGACACCTGTCCTTTGCGCATTTTGCCTGGATTTAAACTCAACCTGCTTGGCTTTCTTTGGACATCCTGGAACAAAGTGAAGCATATACTGTTCTCAAAGCATTAGTAGCATAATAATAATAATAATAATAATAATAATTAACAACAGGCGCTAACAGTCAGAAGCAGAGGGCTGTGATCCTGCAGCGGTCTTCACAGTGAGGCAGGAGTCTGGAAGAGGAGAGGTGGAGGAGGATGGGAGAAGCATGGAGCTGATTAGGGTTAGACACGGGCGGAGCGGAAAAGAGCGCCGGTGTGAGCGTGGAGGACACAGACACAAGGAACACTCCCGAGGATTTGGCGCCCTCTTCTGGCTGCCTACGCTACTTACTGCCTGCCCAACCGCAATACGTAACGGTGACCAAAAGAGGGCAGTGTGGTACAGCTATTGAAGAGAAAGACTACTCTAGTACTATATGGGTAGTAGTTAGAAGTTAAGTTCAATACTATTTAACTTCCTATAAAAAACTAACTATAAAAAACTGTAAAATGACTGACTGCAACTTGATTTTCTGACCAGGAATAATTCTCAAAGGAGTTTCCCGCAAACCACTGAAATGCATAAGATAAATCTTTAGGACAAATTATAGATTTGAATATTTAAAATTATTCTAAAATCATTCAAGAAAAATGTCATAGCTTTTGTTTGTTAAGAATAATTTTTGCCACTAGGTGAATTGTGTAGGTTTTGTGGTGACGAGTTGGTCAAATGCTTTTTCTCTTGCTTTGTCTGGAATGTTTCACAGTATGTCATTAAACCTTTTTATCTCCATGGAGAACAGATCAAGTTATTATTATAGTTTTTACTGATATTTTTGCGCTACAAAACCACCTGTAACTGAATAAATGTAATGTAGATCTGTTTAAAGTCATATTGTTGAACATTCCAGGTAGAGCAATAACATCTCCATAGAAACAAGCAGCTGACGGACACCAGAAAAATTACACAACCTTTTAGTCAAGCGCTGAAGGAAAAAGAAATGAATAATAACAATTTAAATTAAGTAACAGTGTATTTTCCATATTAAGTTCTATACTATACTTAGTTCTATGTGGTTCTTAAAGGGATACAATTTTTTGAAATTTGTTTAATAAAATATTAATTTGCAAGCTTATAATTCTGCAATGGTTGAAACATATCCAGACTTTGAAATTTAAATCACTCTAATGTGTCCCTGTCCACCTGTGTGACAAAGTGGTTTTAAATGTGAATTGACAGCATTGGATTAAGGACTGCATTATTCGTTACATTTTTTCGTAGACACTGTCAAGCCTCAAGTTAGCATAAACATAATTATACATTTGAGCGGTTTGCAGCAAGGTTTCAAAATGGTCGACTGGGTTTGAGGATAGGTCTACCGAGGGGCTCTGTGTACCTGAGTCTACTATTCGTCCCGCGGCGGTGTCCGTCTCCATCTCTGCGAAAACAAAACGGTTAGCAGTGTTAGCATCCCTTTTGGCTAACTTAGCATTGGGGGAACTGGGAACAGCAGAAAGGGGGCAGGCTGAGGGTTAGGAGAGTAGCAGCAGGAGCCACCATGATCCCATACCGTTAAATTACGTAACTCCCCATTGTCTTCAGCTTAAAAATCAACATATACGTATTTTGTGGAAAAGACCCGCGTAAGGTTGCTAGGGCAGCGCAGCGTTGAAAGCTCAATGAAAACAAAATGGACCCCAGGAGTTTAAAAAGCCAAGCTGGACAACACCCAGGACAGCGAAAACAAGTGGAGCTCAGAGTTCCTCTACCTGTAGGGGGTTTGTGTCTTGCTGTTATTGGTTTGACTTCTTTGCGTTTAGTGGTAGCTGTTGTATCAGAGGTTTTAACTGCAGTAGCAGTAGTGGAAGCACTTGTAAGCTCTGGCTTTCTCTTCTCTGAAAACAAAAAAGGTTAAACACCAAAACATGAGCTGTGAAAGAAGCTGTGTTAGTTTAGCAATATATAGATACATTTAATGCCAAACTATGGAACATTACAGGCAGCGCAATAACATCTCCAAGGTGACAAGCAGGTGGCAGACTCTACACAAGAAAAGTTACATCACAGTGCACTTTAAACTACATCATTTTGTCACACAAAGTAAATATTTGGCCATCCAAATCATCAAAAACAAATTTTGCAGGTTCTATGGGGTCTATAGGGCTGAACCAGGTCTAAAATAGTAGTTTCAAACCAGGACTAACTAAAAAGGAGAACTGGAATGTGAATCAAAACTAAAAAACTTTGAATTAAGTAAACATTAAAACTTCACGTTTATCCTTTATGTAAAAAAAAAAGGCACAGCTGGTTCTTGATGCTTCACTTGTGTCAGACTCGCCATGGATCGATGACATGCTGGAGGTGGGGAGGTGCCACCTTAATCCAGCGGATATCCAGCGAATAAAGGTGGTGCAATACGCATACTAAGAAGATTTGATTATGTTAAAGAAGCTGAGCATCAACTTTACTGGAAAAAGGAGAAGTCACAAAACAGGAGGTGGACTATATGAAAGGCCCATATCCTATGATACCGGTATTTTATATACAAACCCTCCTGGCAGACAAGTAGTTTCTGCTATAGGATCCCTCACTGAAAATATTTCGAGCCAAGTTGACTTCTTTATAAAACCTTTTGTTGCAGCTCTACCATTGCACATAAAAGAATCTATGGCTGGGGTGCGCAATTCTTTTTTCCATGGGGCCACATTAGAAACAGAAAATATTGTGGAAGGCCGGGCCAAAATACATAACTCTATTCTGTGTAATATTAATTGTTTTTCTTTATAAAAAGCAGTAAATATCATTGTTTTGACGCACTGGTCAGACAGGAAAGAGATTATGTTATGACTCAGCAATAAAAAAGTGAGGCTATCTTACAAAAAAGCACCTCTAAAATAAGAGCAATGCAGCTTTAGTAAATGCATGAGATAAAATTATAAATATGTTTATTTTGTAATTCCAAATGAGCTTAAACGGGCCAATTAACCAAAAAGCCGTATATGGCCCAGCTGTAAAATGCCCAGGTCTATGGATATGATTAACATTCTGAAATCATAAGACAATTTACATACAAACACTCAGAATTGGCTAACTAATGTGGATCACGAAAGAGGTTTGGAGGTTTACATTCTTGGATAAAAGACCTCAAGGAACTGTCCCATCCACACAGTGTATAAGAGATCTGGCAGAAAGAGTACTCTGTCAAAATATTTTCATCTTTGAAAAAGTGTCTTTGATCTATAAGCAATGTAAAGACTGTCGAAGACACTTTGAGAGGAAAAATGTCTCCAAATTCTGTCTCATTATATGTTGCCAATTTTGAACATGAAATTGTGCTCAACAAAGAAAATAATCCATTCTACAACCATATCAAACTTTGGAAGAGATATGTTGATGATATTTTTATGATATATATTAGGGGCCAAAAGAAAGCCTATTGGAGTTTTGTCATTCCGTCAATATTAGTCATCAACACTTAAGATTTGCTTCAAACCACAGTGAAATGAAAATAAGTTTCCAGGATATTTTGATCAGCTAAGAGTCCAAACTAGTGACAGAGCTGATTAAAAAGAAACTTATAAATGCTCTGTTTTACACGCAGACACCTCTTCATCCTTCTCACCCAAAAAAAAAAAGTTTGAACCAGTCAATTTATTCGGGTCAGAAGAATTTGTACTAATCAAAAAGGTCAAATAAGCAGATGACCTCCACACAGATTTGATGGTATAACACAAGAGAAGTGTCTCCAGAACAAAAAAGACAGACTAAAAATGTACCCAGTGCAATTTCAAATATTCAGCCCAAGGAATAGACATTGAATCATCATAAGAAAGCACACAGAATGTATTCTCCTCCTTCAGTAGTGTACAAACGTCCTTCAAACTTCAGACAAATTGTTATAAAGTCTGATCTGATTCGACCCAGAAGCAGTAGGTTTTTAGAACCTCCACCAGAAAACTATGGGTGCGGGTCATGTACACAATGTAATTTTACTTATAAATGTAAAGATAATGAAGATCAAGGGGACAATTACATGCTCCACCAAAGATGTAATTTACCTTTTAAAATGCCCCTCTGGACTTAGTTACATAGGAAAAACATCTATAGCATAGGCGCAAAATTAGAAACGAAGACCTAAGAAAACTTGTAGCTACCCATTTCAAAGAAGCACAACACCATCTCTTATCTTAAATATGTTGGGATAAAACAAATGAAGCTCCAAAGAAGAGGAGGGGATATTAACAGGCTGCTCCTACAAAGAGAAAGTTTATATATTTATTCCTTAAAAACACTGCTGGCCTGAATTAAGAACATTAAATTAAGAATGTGAAATTAAACACTTCTTATGATGTTATATTTATTTCTAATGTCATTTACTTGCCCAATGACAACATCTAACAGATGGACTTGGGTAATGGCTTATGTTTTATTTGAATACAGAAGATACAGAATGAGAGTATAGTATATGAGAGTGGCACACAAAAAGAATGACCGAACGAAGAGCCAAACTTTAAATAACTGCAGTTTGGGAGCAAGTGTGCGGGCTTTGTCTCACTTTCTATGTTCACTGTAGTAGCCTAGCACCAGTGATGTGCGTTTACCTGTACCTTTGTATTGTAGACATGAAATATCTCTATACCTATATCAGATGTCAATAACAAGCATCACTACACAATGGCAACTAACTTAACTAATGTATAGCAACGCAATCACAACCACGTCTAGGCCTGTCTCGATAATGTTTATATTGTTGTATTGTATTACATAAAAGCTGGAACAATATTTTGGAGAAACTCAAGTGCAATTTCTTTAGACTAGTGACATTTTTTCAACATTTGAGCTGTAGAAGGTTGAATACATGGGTCAATGATGTATAAGGATTTTCAAATGTAGTTTCTATTGAAAATTTTCAAATATTTACAATGTCAGGTGGATAAATCTATGTTTAACATTTATATTAAGCATTTTTAGTCTTTTTTTTTTTCTCTCAATGTACATTAATTGGCTACAACCTTAAAAAATGTCATGTGGTGCAACTGAGAATAACAAAATTGTTTTCTTTTCTAAAACATGGTTGGGATGTTAATCCAAGTTCTGAGTCATATGAACATGAGATTGAGATTTGAAAACATGAGATATGAAAAAATTGACATGCTCAGACAATATTTGTTTGAATATTATGGGGGAATTATCTATTCAAGAAAGATAAAATTTCATGTGGGACTAAAAACACTTCAGAAAATATGCCACAGAAATTCAGAAAATAAAGAAGTTTCAAAATCAGCAGTTAAGGGCGGACGGTTGCGCCACATGACATCTGAAGACTTTAAGTACAAAAACATGCAGAATAAGTAATGATATGTGAAAAAAAAAGATTTGGATCCATGGAGGTCAGAGGCATTACAGGTATGTGGGGATTTCATATTAAATTTGAACCTTTTTAACTGAATAAATTACACGTGGACAGGCATTATGTCCTTGACCCACATACATTTGACTGATACCAAGTACTAAAGAAGGGCCTGGAAATTAAGAAATTGTCTTGTTCAATGAACAATGTTCAAGAAATAAATACTGAAACAAATGTTTAATTTGTTTTTGAAAAGAAATAAAGTATTGAATCAAAAATTGAGACTTATCAAAATTAATTTAAAAAATGTTTTTCATATATTCATTATTTACTTCATCTTTTTTTTTTAAATACATTTTTACATTTACATTTACATTTAGAATCTGGTTTACAGCGATTATTTTGCTTTAGGTTTATACAAGAATGAGGCAAGATGAGATTTTGACATTCTTTCTAATAAATAATAATAAGAATTAATAATAATAAATTCATAAATGCCAGTTTCCAATTTTGGCCCCACCATTTTGCATTTTTGATTTACTTCATTGTAGTGCTGCTTTTTGGGACTACAGCTTCTCAAAAAATGTAACTCTCCAGGACTTCACTCACTTTTATCCAATCCAAATGTAAAAACATGAGGGGAAAAAATCTTGCAAGATCTTGTGGCACGAGATCTTGTCCAGTCCCTCATTTTAATATAGCAAAATACTACCAAATAAAACCATATTGTGGCCTATCAACAGCACATTAGCAGACGCTGTATTTATTTAGGGTCTGGTGCAGATGGAGATCCATGTTTTTCCTCGCACTTCTTCTTTTTCTGAACAGCCTGCAGGTGTTGATTTGAGAGCTTGAGGTGATGTTCTTGTTACTAGCTCACACGTCACACACCCGCCAGTACAGTACGGCGTTGTGTAAATTAAGGAGAGAAATACTATAAAAACATGGATTGAGACTGGAAAAACGAATGATATTTGTTTATCAATAGAGCCGGGAATCGCGGGGTCACGATACATGGCTACTGATACATTTACAAATACATTTTAGTAACAGTATTTCTTTGCTGAAGTTGTATTGTGTGACTTTTCAGGTGGAGGGTCTATCAAATGCTTTTCTCAAAGGAAATATTATTGCTTTGTCTGGAAGGTTTCACAGTATGGTATCAAACCTTTCTATCTTCATGAAACCAAACTAGACCAAGTTACCGGTCAGATCCGAGGAGAATCGACCCTGCTCACAGTCAGACGCCTGTTTTGGTATTTTGGAGCTGTAAAACTCGTAACTGCATAACTGTTAAGTAGTTTGTAAGTAGTTAAGTTGTTTAATGTCATACTGAGGCACCTTCCAAGTAGAGCAATGACATACCCAAAAAAACAAGTAGATGACGGGCCTGCAGCCAAAAAGTTAGACAATGCACCTTTTAACCAATACTTCTGCAAAGTTAACATAAACCACAGTGAATATGCAAAGTGTGTTGTGTAAATAAGTTTCTTTCCACAAAAAACTGTAGAGCAGACACAAGCATAAAGCATGGACTGGGAAAACTTAATCTCCAATCAGTTCTACGTCATTTATATTTATTGTAATATTCAATAGAGAAGCAAATTATATTAGTCTAAAAGCACTGTGATCTTGTTCATGTGGAAAGCCTCAGAGGTATAAAGACGCAAACGGTTCACTAATGCATTTATAATGATGGTTAATGACAAATTTGAGCCCCCTGGTCGAGAAACAATGAGGCACACCATAAGCAATTCAAAAAACCATTCACCTGAACCACCACAAAGTCCTAATGAAATAAAATGCTAATCCAAAAACATTTTGTGTTCTTTCTTTTGTATAATAACTTCTTTGGTTCTGGATAATACAGAAAGAGATGTATATACACTGATGACATGTAGCAGCTAAAAATGTCTAGTATTTAAAAAGATTTCCTAGCGTATTGTGTAACTTTTTGGTTGAGGATCAAGTATTTGCTTGTTTCTATGGATATATTACTCCTCTGCCGGGAATCTTCCCCTACCCTATTTATTCAATCACAGGTGGTTTTACAGCTCAAAAATCCCAAGAAAAACAGGCATTCTGACCGTGAGCGGGGTCGCCTCTCCACAGATCTGATCTGTAATTCGGTCTAGTTTGGTCTCCATGAAGATAGAAAGTTTTGGGATCTTACTGTGAACCGTTCCATAGCAATAACATTTCCATAGGGAAAAGTATTTGTCAGGCCTTCCATCAGAAAGGTTACACAACGCACCTTTAAAAAAAACCCAAGAAGTTAAAATAAAATGTTAAATGAGATTAGATGTTTCAATAATAACATTTCAATAATAACATTGACAGCATAATATATATTACTGTAATTGAGACATGAATGAACTGCAATGGTAAATCATAAAAGACGTGTGTCAGGACATTACAGAAATTTGAACACTTGAAAACATGACAATGACAATCAACTCTTGTGATTAGAGCTAAAAATAAAAAAAACCAGCTAAGAGCCTAATGACAAATTCTAATGGCTCTAAGGTAGACTCCTGCGGTACACCTCAAGGCAGTTATTTAGGTGTGAATTCTGTTTTTACAAAAGGAAAGGCAAGAAACTGTCTGAAATTATTGTTGAATTGATATAACAAAAGTGGTAATAAAAAAATACTGGGAAATTATTAATATTGTTATAAATAATAGACTGAACACTATAATTTTCATAGTTGAAGTTCATTCGTATTATTTTGGGAAACGGTTAACAGCAGGAGCATGTTAATTAGCTGAATGGAAACTGCCTAATTAGTAAATGGTCTCAAGTACAGTGTTGCAGTCTTCAGCCTCAGCACTCTAATTCATGACTTAAGGCTTTCTGAGTTATTTTCAACATCTCAAACAGTGAAACTATGACACTGGTACACATGGTACACTGCCAGCCATACCTGACAATCCAGTTCTGAAAACGCATGACCGGTAAGACATTTGAGTGATTTGAATAAATACTGTAATGGGGCGTTCCGAACTCAGATTCATAAAAGGTCTTAACCATGTTTTTATAGTAAACAAGCCATTGTACAGAGGAGGTCAACAGTGAAGATTTAATGATTCTTACAATGTTTTCTTATTCATAGTCTCCGTGACATGCCATTCTTCAACAATGAGACTGACATCAACACATGATGAATCAGGATGAATCATGAATCAAATAACTCAGTCAGTTGCAGCCCCACTTCGTCATACTTCTTACACCTGCGTATATAATGACAACTCCTCAACCTAAAATACATGTATCTGGAGGTAGAGACCAGAGCACCCTTAGGAAACTCAAGACCTGGGCAGAACATAAACATTATTGCCATCATTATCATCTATGAAAATGTCATGTTCCTACAGAAACTACTACATTTTAAGTTTGTGTTCTCTAGAAGTACGAAAAGCTTTATTTTTTCTTAACTTCTGATCATGTTATAAAGGTCCCTCATCAAAAACCTGCCTGAAGAGGTTTTAGATGTCACACATTAATGAGTAATTTAGCGATCTCTCCCGGGCACCATTCAAACCCTTTTTTAAGTTAGTTAGATTCTGTCAATGTTCAGCCCACAAGCCCACATCACCCATGCTCCTACACAACAATTCTCCATAAATATACAATAGCATGATACACATGATTCACTACAACTTCACAAACCTGATGCAATGTAGAACATAGAAGTATTGATATATTGTATAGTTTAATATGATGATACATTAAACTAGATATCGCCAAGAGTATTTTTTGGTATATTTTACTATAATATCTTGTTACAGTGCTACAGTTTAGTTGCTTGTTTAGTTCAAGGAATTTATGCTACACACTCAAGATATTCACTATTTTTGATGAGTAAATTGGGTGCATTTCATATTTACTTTGCACAAGAAGTGGTTTAACAAAGTCTTAGTATATATATATATTTTTTTACTTTTAAGTGCATTGATCAGTTAAAGAATATGTTTTTTATTGTCACGCAATTTTGTTATTACGATATATATATATATATATATAACTATGTTATTGCACAACTCTAGTAATCATTTATTCTAAGCCACGTTAGCTCCCATCTGGTGAATTTGCATGAGCAGATGTTTTGACAAAGCGAGCCTGCTAGTGCCAAAGATCACAGCTCTGAAACCTTTATGAATAACTGCTCTCTCGGGCTACTATATATAATGTGAAACTGAGTATATGAAACCTCCAGTGTTAACATGGGCAAACCAAAGCCGATAATTACTGCACAGAGTAATGGTGTACATGACATTGGGAACATGATAGAGATTATAGAGGTCACAGCCCCAGAAGAGCTCAACTTTGATCCCATTTGGAGAGAAACATCTGGGGCTGGAGAACGACAGGAAGCCAGAGGAAGAGAATCTATGCTGGAAATATACAATACAGATCAAACGTGGAGAGGGCTACAAAGGCAGAGCATTGTTGGAGCATGTTTCAGAGAAGAAAGAAAATGTTGGCACTTAAACATTTGCTGTGTTCACTCCTGGAATCAAGTCAGCTGGAGAAGACATGCATTCTTTATTGACAGGCTTGTAACTAGAGGTGGGGGTATAACAGAAAAAAGTAAATATGGAAAATTGGAGAGTAACACAGGGCAGCATAAGAGTGATGGGATTTTCTAATGTTAGACATGTTTGAGTAACCCTGCATTTTCAGTCTGTCTATCTCCAAAGCTCAAAACGCTCTGCTCCACCTTGTGATAACTTGAAACTTTTGTAGTGAAGGTGCGTGGCATTTAAAACACAGTGGAGCACTTCCTGTATTACAACGTGGTATCACAAGGTGGGACAGAGTGTTATATTATATATAAGAATACTATCCGATTGGGATATAAAAATATTATTTTTCAATTATTGTACCAATCCCAGCTTGTAAGAGCTTCAACTTTAGTCCAAAACTTAATGGAACAATTTATAAAGCATTTGCTCTTTGGACTGTTGAATAGTGGATTATGCAAATTATGCTATGGTGCAATTTTAATAATTGAATTACTGGTGGTTTTATAGTTCAGCTCATAAATACTTAGGAAAACAAGCATTCTGAAGGTCAGATCTGACCAGTAACTTGGTCTGGCTTGGTCTCCAGGAAGATGGAAAAGGTTTAATACCATACAGTGAAACATTCCAGACAAAGCAATAACACCACCAAAAAAGTTACACAATACACGTTTAAATGTAACAATCATAACTGTCAGATAAGTAGTCTAACCTGTTATAGGCACTTGTATTTAATATTGTGGCAGATGAACACACTGTAAAATCAAAAATCTCATGTAGAAGGAGTATGAGCTCACAGTTATGTGGCCAAAGACTCATTGACCTAAAAACGGAGATGTAAAGACAAGTTTGTAGTCTGAGGTTTGGACCACAACCACAGAGAGACAAACACATGGGCACACACAAAACAGGAACAGAGATCAATTTAAAAGAGCACTTAGTACACAAAGCTGACTCTTGTGAGCTTTAACCATGTCTGATCACAATTACTTACTCAAAAACATACCTGGAGTTGTGTTCCATTCACATGCGCTTGAGTTTAATTATTAGTATGTCTACATCTCCAAAGCTCCAAATGCTCTGTTCCATCTTGTAGTTTTCAAGTTAATAGTTATTAATAAATACCTTTTACCTGTTGTTCAATGGAGCTTGGCATTTCCAGAGCTGAAACCATCCAAATGATTCTAGTGAAAGTGTTTGGGGTTGAAAACCACAGTGGAGCACTTCCTTTTTTAAACATGTGTGAATGCAACAAAATAACTCCAGATAAGTTTGTGATGAGGAAACAATACTGTAGCATAGATCAGAAAATAGTGTAATGTGGGCCCTTTAGGATCCAAAACCTGCTCTCTATCATTTATCATCAAAAAAGGAAAAGTTTGATCATTTAACTCCCCTTCCAGTCTATATTACTGGTAGACTGGCTATAACCTAAAATATAAAATAGCCTGAGAAAGCTCTGTTCTTATTTTCACTGAATAAAAACGCTGTAAATCATTGAAACAAATGAACTAAAACACTTCATATATAAACTGCAGCTGCAGTACTGTAATGTATTGTGTGTAAGGTATGTATTGTTTCATTAATAGCATAGTGTTTATATATTATATTCATTAGAGAAAAAATTACATGATTTTTTTTATATCGAAATTGAATCAATATCGTGACCCGCGTATCAACATACGTATCGACTCATGGGAACCCTGTATCGTTGCATTCCCTACTAAATATGCAGGGTTGTCTGAATGAAACAAAACACAACTTTAGGTATGTTTGTGATGAGGAAACAACATTAGAACATGGAGCAGGCAACAGCTTAATATGGGCCCTTTAATATAAGGAGTTATCCTGAAAAGACCGCAGACATATCCTGAGATGTTATTGAAACTCTTATAGGAAACTTGGCGTTATGGGAGAAACCAAAAGGCATGTGGACATAGTGTGCCAAAGCTGCTGTCTGAGAATGTTTGTACAGAAGCAGAACGCTCGGCAGGAGGCACAGAAGACAATGTTCTCACACACCTCACAGCGCCCCCTGCTGACACGCACAAGCCCAACTATCCCATCTTCAGAGAAAGTGCTGGATTAAAGCTGCATTGTGTAACTTGGTGGAGGGTGAGTCCATCAAATGCTTTTCTCCATGGAGATGCTATTGCTTTGTCTAGAATGTTTCACAGTATGGCACTGAACCTTTCCATCTTCATGGAGACCAAAATAGGCCAAGTTACAGGTTAGATCTGCGGAGAGGCGACCCCAATCACAGACAGAATGCCTGCTTTTCTAGTTATTTTTGAGCTATAAAACCACCTGTAAATAATTAATAGATGCAAGGTCATTTAAATTCAGGCTGGAAAAATACGTTTTGTTTTTTCAGTTTCACAGCGAATGTTGAATTTGAGTGCGTGCCCTCACTTGGGAAGTGAAGCTAAATGTCAAATTTGCAGTTACTAATTACGACTATAAGGCTCGAGTGTAGATGTTTTGTATGGAGTATATTTAATGAATACTAAACCTGATTCTTTTCCATCTTAAAAATGTGAAAAACAGAAAAGGTTGCAGCAGCTTTGCATCACTATATGCTAAGCTAACATGCACTTCCCGAGCTACAGTAAATAGCTAACTTATTTTGATCTCAAGAGCTGTTTATACAATATATCTGTACTGGGGCAGGGCAAATTCTGTTACAGTAAATTACATTAGAGCGTCCTGCTCATATTGAAATGCTAGGGGCTTCAAGGCAATCCAAAACTATTAAATTATGAGGGAAAAAATATCTGAAAACCGAATATTCTTTTCAGCTTCAGTGTTCAGTGCAAAGCACAACTTTACACTATAAAATATATCGATGCCCACATTTTTTCCACTGAATGTGAAAGTGCAGAATTCTACGCGCAATTCAAAACTAATGTTATTTTTACATTTTCAGAAGTCAATCACACATTTTTTTCTTCACACTATGGTATCGGACTGGTATCAGTATCAGTAAAAATTATATATCGGAACAACACTACAAATTTTGCACAACTGTTTATAATAAAATGTAAAGATGACCACATTTTTTCCACTGCATGTCATTCAAAATGCAGAACTCTACATCGCTTTTCAGTCCAAGCATTCACCATCCTCTTTACTCCTCTCACATATTCATACTTAGCAGCTTTGCCAGGAAATCATCGGTCCGATCAACTGCTCCATATTTAGGAAGTGAAGGAGACGTCTTAATTTCACGCTATTTTAAGATCTACAGAAATGCAGTTTACAACAGTATTAAGGCTTTGGGTTTCAGTTTGGCTTTTGTGGAGCTAAATCATAATTTGGCACTTTCTTTTGTCCATCATTTCCCTTTGAGTCATCATATCACAGCTGCAACTACGCCTGTCACAATAACTGATTTGAAAAAAAAAAAACTGAAGTAAAAAATTTGGATACATTTGTGTTCTTTACGTTTACAACTTTCTATTTCTATGCATACTAACCACATCAAATTTTTGAAGGAAAATGTATGGATAATATGTAGTTAATTCATATTTTATATTCAAATTCCTGAAAGTATCTTTTTGAAGTGGGACGTAAATACTTCAGTACAAATTTGAGGTATCCGTACTGTACTTTACTTAATTTTACAGTGGTTACTTTTTACTTTTACTTCACTACATTTGAGAACGTGTACCTGTACTTTCTATTCTACTACATCTGGACCATAGACCGTATATATGAATGGACATAGCTAACGCGTTAGCCGCCGCGTGCCAAACAGGAAGTGCTCCAGGAGGCTCTTCCGGCTCCTTCTGACTCTGGCTCCCATTGACTTACATTAGGATCTTGTCGCTCTCTGTAACTGCTGCAGTGATCCTCTTCATCTTGGTCTTAAAATGTTCTTATTAACACGCTCTCGCTCTACATTCCTGAATTTTTTTTCCGCTATTTTCTTAGTCAAATAAATCCTATTCATAACATAGAGCCTGGCTCCAGATTCGCTCCTGTAACCGTTAGCATCGTGAGCCTCATTTGAGCGACGCTAAACGCTATGAGTGACGTCACACTCGCTTAGTCCACTTTTTTATACAGTCTATGATCTGGACTTAACATAAAAAGTACTTTGAAATGGCTTTGTTAGACTTTTTTTAGCATATTTAATTTGAATTTCCGCACGAGCTCTGAGCAAACCAAATATACAAAAACACAAAGACGGCTAGAAAATGTAAAAAATCAGCTGAATCACTTAAAATCTGCTGAATTCTTTATCAAAATCACTAGATTTTATGCTTTAACTTTAAACTTTAAAAATTCTGCTAAATACTTTAACTTTTCCTCTTGAAGTCCATTTCTACAAAGGTATTTTAACACTTTTATTTAAGTAGATTTGTGATACCTTTACTCAAGTAACTTTTTGCCCCAGTGTTTGTACATGTACTTAAAAGTGAGTACCTCAACCACCACAGCAGTAGGGATGTCACAATAACCAAAATTCTGTGATATTGCATAGTCAAAAGTCTCACAATAACACTGTGGACCATCACAATATATTGAATTCTTTGCTTAAATTTATTGTCATGGTTCAGCAACAGCTAAAAATCAAGATAGAACTATATAGACCATGAATCTAAAATAAAAAGTCAAGTTATTTCACACTCTTTTGTTGACTATATTCCATACGTGTTCATTCGTGGTTGTGACACATTGAGTGAGAATCTATAATGTCAACAGTCATGAAAATATATTAAAAAAGGATAATCTAATAAAAAACAATAATAGTAGCACAGGAAAGAAGACCAAAAAATTGCACAAAAAAGCACATTTCATAAAGAAAAAGTACCCATACGTACTGACTGAAGATCAGCCAGTATGGGTTTTTTCATGACCAATGCTGACAAAGATTGTTTAGAGTCAAGAGAAACCAATGGCCAATAAGATCTACTGATATTTTTGGTCTGATTTTGATATTTTTCTCAGATTAGTCAAGTTAAAGTTACTGCAAACTCTCCCGGGGCCCCTTTTTTTTTTTTTTTAACCACAAACCCTTAAGAGAGTTGTGTAATCATATTTTGTGCAGTAAATGTTTTGTATTAAAATGCTAAAAGAAAGCTTTGCGTGTATGTTTTTAGGCACGAGATCCTCCTCACTATGGATGTATGAATGTATAAATGTATAACTTCTTGGAATATCAGTGATGGCATGGACTTGTGAAGCAGATCACATCCTGAACAGATCTGGAACGGTCTGTCTTTATTTAATTTAAATTTTAATTATACTGTTTTAATTTCTTTATTAAACTTGTTTATGTCTAAATGTGCAATTTTTTTGTTTTGTTTTTTTACCCCTGAATTATTATTATGTTTTCAGGCAGCAAACTGACCAAAACTAAATATCAGCCATAAATAAGGCCAATAGCAGATGCTAAAACGTCCAAATATTGGCCAGATATCTCTAATACTGACCCAGTTTATACAAGTAAAGAATCTGTAACCTAATACAGGCTTTCAGATAGGTTTCTGAAAGGCAGGGTTCTCCAGGCAGACCAGAGATGTAATGAGATTAGGTAGATGTTGCTGCATCCGGTCTCTGGCTAGTTAAAAAAAAAAAAAAAAAAACTGATAATTTGATTTAAAACAGGTTGGAGATATCACTGATCACTGGGCAGCTGGGATAAAACAGAAGAAACATTTTGGCAAAGGTGGAGAGCACGTTAAGAACCAAACTGAAGCCAAACGAATCCACGTCACACTAAGCTTAATGTGTAGAGTCCACACACTCGTAGGAAACCAGCAGGACTTTATGGAAGACATTTTCCAAGACCGATACTGCCATTTTGACTCACTAACTGAATCAAATCGATAAGTGGATGGGCTTTGTTTGAATGGTTAAATGGAAGAAATTTTAAAAGTTGCTTAACCCAGGTTTATAATGTTGATCTAGTGTGGCAGGACAAATGTGTTTTAGGTTAGTATAATACACAAAGATTCAATTCATCAAATAAAAGTTAATGTTTAACTTTTCTACCTTTTTCTACCAGTTTAATTACTGACTGAAAGTCAAACAATTTAAGACTCAGAGATTTCAACCATAAAGCCTCTTTATATCAAAAAGGCGAATTGTGTAACTTTTCCACCACCTGCTTATCTCCATGGTGATGTCATGGTTTTGACGGGAATGTTCCTCAGTACAACATTAAAACTGATCTAGCTCCATGAGGAAAGCAAGCTGGCAAACCCCATGTGAGAAAATTATGAATCGACACCTTCCTAAAATAATCGCATAAGTCATTTTTTCAGGTTTTTCAGGAAACACAAAAAAGTCCCCCCAAAATTGAAATTATGGCATAGATTATGGCAAAGTAAGCTTAGGCAAAAAGTGACTTAGGCGATTATTTTAGGAAGGTGATGATATTGCATATTGTAACTAAGTTACTGTTGGACATTTTATTCTAGGTATTTTGAGTTTAAGTATGAAAAAATAAAAGCTAAACATGGGCTGTAAATTGCATTTCACTCAATACATCATGTTTTTAATGAGCATAAAACATAAAAAGGTTATCTTTGAGAGCATTAATTTGAACCAGGTTAATACAGGTTCAAATATGATTTGAAATATTATGATTTGTGTTACAATTTCAAATACCTGTATTACAGGTTCAAATATGTCACTTTTAAATGTCCAAACATGGGGTAGAATGTAAGAGAAAATGAGTATTATATATCGTGTATGCAGAGCAGTAGAGAGAGGGGTAAAGGGGTACGCTGTCCTGGCCTCAGGGTCTTAGGAGTGCAGAATCTGACCCTCTGTGGGGCCCATGTGTGCCCCAAGACCCCAGATTTCTGTTGACGGAGGCTTGTGTATACGTATTATATATATTGTATATGAAAATATTAAAAAATATCAGATTTTTTTTGCCTAAGTATAACAATAAAATACAGTTTAGCAGCTCCCAGATCAAGCAGGTTTCTCTGCAGTGTGTGAACCCTGTGCACATTGGCACACTTCTGAGGTGACATGCTTATTTCTCGCGTTGTGGGGGGTATGGAGGGTCGGGCCGGGGTACTTACGAGATTTTTGCCCCCACATGGGCAGGCGCAGTTTCCCAGACGAGTAGTAGATGAAGCCCAGGACCAGCATGGGGCACAGGACGAACAGCAGCTTGTGTGTGGGCTTCATGGTCTGTGGTCATTCACATGGCACCAGCGGGCTCCTCACCTGCACCAACACACAGGGTTGACTCGTTTCACAAAACAAGAGTTAAAGATGCATGTGCGTGTTTCCATGGATATGTCATTGCTCTATCAGGAATGTTCCACAGTAACAGCTTTACCTTATATTTCATATTCAATCACAGGTGTTTTATAGCTCAAAAATGCCTACAAAAACAGGCATTCTGTGAGCGGGGTCGCCTTTAAGAGAAAACCTTAAGGTCTCATTTAGAGCACGGACATATGATGTGATATTAGTCCTTTTAACATGAAATAATAACTGTAGTGATCCTGGTCTTTATGCTTTAAGTCCACATGTCCACCTGTCCCCTGTCCCTGTTCCCTAGTGGAGAATGTTCCAAAGTGTGCTTTTAACCATTTCAGTGAGGTCATGCAGGTAAAGAGCCACATCCTGATAAAGTCCCGTACTCCACCATTAAAAATGTATTTATTTATTATAATCATTAAGATGCCACACATTACGCCCTATCCTGTTCATAGAAACATCCACCCTGACTCTGCCTCACAAAACCATAATTTACGTTGCCTTTAAAAGGTTCATAATACGTGATTTTCTGACCTATTTTATAATGTTTAATAGTCACAAGCATAACTGGAGTTGTTTGTTTCATTCACACATGTTTAACACACAAACCCTGCAGATTTAGTCTGAGTTCTTCTCTCAAACTGAAAACTCTCTGTTCTGCTTTGTGATGTCAGGTGCTAATACAGGAAGTGCCCCACTGTGTTTTTAAAATCCACACATGTTCACGAGAATCATTTGGCTAATTTCAGCTCTGGAATGACTTATCTCTACTGAACCAAAAATACAAGGTAGCTGCTCCACATTGAAAAAAATGGTCCAAAAGGGGTTCTCAAATTTGACAACAATAATATGACTTTTAAAAAATATTAATATTTAACATGACCTTGTTGAGGGGAACTCCCTTCTCCAAACCTTTGGGAGGGAAAATTCAAATGTAGCAGGACACAGGACAGTTTCAGAAGCAGAGGACACTGCAGGGTGATCCAGGGGATTATTATAGAGCTGCATCTAAACCCATGTTTGTGTTTGTACAATATTTTCTGTCCTGTTACTCTATCACAGAGTAATAAGTTCTGTCAGTACATGTAAATGTGTACAGCACAGAGTACAGAATCATATTGTACTGATGCCTTATTCCTGTGTCCAGAGGGAGAGACCAGAGCTGGTTCACTAGATTAAGTCTTCATACTGTCCAGCTCCAAACCAGGCCGCTGTCTGTGTGTTTGATTCATTTAAGACAATGCAGAAATGTGGAAAACTAAAGAACACTTGTATGTACTTATTTCAGTTGAAGGCTTTTTAAGTACATTTGATGTATCATGAAAGCCTACATGAAGTAGTGTAGAATGTAGAAAAAACAAGATAATAATAACTATAGAGGCACATTTT
Organism: Scartelaos histophorus; assembly: GCA_000787155.1. Taxonomy (NCBI): domain Eukaryota; kingdom Metazoa; phylum Chordata; class Actinopteri; order Gobiiformes; family Gobiidae; genus Scartelaos; species Scartelaos histophorus. The sequence goes on from JACN01110461.1 coordinate 22,653, forward strand.
CATGATTAGGTGAACCAAGATAAATATACACACAAGATTACATTGGATTTCATCAAAGTGAAGTTTGTGTTCAAAGAAAATGAAGCGCAGAGGGAATTGAATAGACAATATTTTACTGCAAACACTTTACTTATTATTCAAATGGAGCAACTTTTTTCTTTTTAGTGCAGGTATGTTTTCGATGAGGCAGCAACATTATAACACAGCTTAAAGCTCACAGAAGTCAATTTTGTGTATAACAAGACCTTTAAAACATGAATCACAAAACATTACTAATAAATAAAATATTTACTATCTACTATACAAACACACCTACCAGTTTGAGTCTAGGACCAGTTGGTACATGAAGAAAACAAGTCATTTCACTTTCAAACTGCCCACACAGAAGGGCCACACTGCAAATTTCTGTGATCTGGCCACAATTTTAAAACTTATATCAGGTTGTTCATCTTGTTTTCAGATGTATTCTCTACTTACTGGTTCTGAGGCTGCTTCATTCTAGTCTAGAGAGTTTATTTTAAGAGAACTTAAACGTAAAATGATCTGTCCATGCAGTAAGATAATTTCACTACTTTTAAGTAATTTTCTGATTTTGTATCTTAAGCTTATTGCAGTGCAGGGACGAGGAGAGAAGACGCTCCATCACATTAAAATCCTCACATATGAAGCACTAGAGGACTGCACTACTCCCTTCAGTGAACCAAAACAATAAACAGGACCAAATACCAAGTAGGCCTGTCATGATAATTACTGCATTGTGTTCAGAATTATTAGGCAAGTTGTATTTATGGTGATTAAGTTTATAACTGTACAGCTCCAGTGCTCTGGAGAAATAAGAAAAATAAGTAAACAACTAAAAATGTACACATAAACATATGACCTACGAAAAAATTAATAAAATCAGTAACCAATATAGCCACCTTTCTTCTCAACCATGGTCATAAGCCTTCCATTCATGCAATCTGACTGTTTCTTGATCCATTGACAATCAACTTTTTGTGCAGCAGAATCCATGACCTCCAACATTTTTCAGAGAGCTATACTGTTTTCCTTCATCGTAAATATTCTGTTTAAGAAGGGTCCACAGGTTATCATTAGGATAAGGTCAGATGAAGAAGAGGGCCATGTGATTATTTTTTAATCTTTAAGGCCATCACTGTCTAGCCAAACAGCAAAGTACTTGGAGCATGGGATGGAGCATTGTCCTGCACAAATATTCAAAATTCAGAATTCATTTTGAGTCTGTCTTCAACTTGCAAAGGTCCAACAAGCTCATCTTTAAGAATACCAGCCCATATCAGTACCCCACCTCCACCTTGCAAGCCAAAGTGGAGCTCTGTGCCCATTACTGATCCAGCCACAAGCCCGTCCATCTGGTCCATCTAGAGTCACTCTCATATCAGTCAATAAAACCTTTGAAAAATCTGTCTCAACTCAACCCAAGAACAGTATTATTTACAGTTGCCCCCATCTGTATTAATTAATATTGACCAATAGAATGCTGTTACATCATCTAAAACCCACCAATATTTCTAAAGCAATATACCAAAATGTGTTATTGTATATATAGCATGTTATATATACATGCTATAGCATGTTGGGCAACAGTGTCAATTTAGTACAGTAACACAGGATATACATTTACTACTACAAAATATCATACAATACAATAGAAATACTTAAATCATAATAAATACTATATTATACTACCATTTCAAATTGACAGTGAGATCCAAAAGTTGAAAAAGGTCAATGATCAGCTTGGGTCTATTCAAATGGAGACTCGATCACTGGACAGTATGTTTTTGAAAAGGACACTCAGCCCCGCTCTAGCTCCTCTC
>JACN01017663.1:0-20129 GCA_000787155.1 Scartelaos histophorus
TAGACCCTTTCATGCATGTACCCCCAAGATTACATATATTATTTAACAAAAATGGGGGACAGCTAAAATTAATATGGGTCAACTGAAGATTTTTGTTGCTATAGAGGATGGTTTTGGGTCTAGTCAATAATAGAAATTATCAGATTTAATATTTGAAAGTTTATGTTTCTGTGTTTCTGATATTTCATGGCAAAATACAAAGTAATCAATAGGAAAAGCTGTGTCGTGCATCTGAGAGCATGACGTCACCATACTGTAGAATCTGAAAACCACTAATTAAATGTTCTTTACTGTACCTGGGCATCATCTTGTACATACTCCAGTGAAGCTCCGCCTACCCACATGAGTCCTGTACTTTCTGAGTACAAGTACGCTTGAACAGACACCATCTCTGCCATGTTATGTCCTGGACAAGAAACACACAAGATAATTATGCTGGCTGTAATGTAATTAGAGACTTTCACGCACACTTGTTCATTGTAAACTATTGGAATCTAACTTCAAATTACTGCATCACGTCACTGAATAAACAAACCGATGAGTAGTGCATTCACAGAGTTGAATTTAGAAGAATATTGACTGTCAACTGCCTCTGTAGTAAAAATATAGCAATTATTGTTTTTAGTTGTCCATGATTTATCACGCAATTTATTTGAATCAAGAATGAATATCACAGTGTGCAGTACAGGGAGGAGTGATGGATTTCTCTAAAGGCACATTTTTATATAGTAATGACATTATCTGAAATGGCCAGTCTCGGCAGAGTTTTTTCATCTTCATTATCTTCACGCACATCTTTTGGTCTAAATATCCTGAAGGAATAAACTAGACATTGCCCAGCAGCAGGAGAGCGGTTTGAGGCCTGTGTTGTCTCTACAGAGTCCAGTAATGGCGATACATTTGTCAGTGGGTCTGTTCCTACAGGAAGCTGATAAGATTCTGCCTTTCCAGACCTCGAGTCACAGAAAACACGTGTTTGTGTGAATGGAACCAGTGGCAGAATGCTCCTCAGAAATACTGATCAATAACAGTGCTTGTATTTCAAACAAACAAAGCGTCTTTTTAGTAGTTGCAAGATGTAAGTCCTTTTGGAACTACATATTCAGTATATTGGGGTTCACAAACTTTTGAAGTCAAGATCCCCAAAATATCCAGGCAAAATAAAACTGATCATAAGGATAAGGGCCAAGGATAAGGGTTGGGGGCTTAACGGGGCACTAGCCTCTCCTAGAATGGCCTATGCTCCTCCATAGCTCCCTCAAAGACTTTTGCCCCACTTTCATAGCACATCCAATCTCAACTCATTTTTATCTGGCAACCACAGAATGTTCAAAATGAGACTAGAAAAAACTTATCCTTAAAAATCACTACTTGGTCTAACTACATTTAATCTTGTTTTAAAAAGCAGAGGTTACATGATGGCTGCTCCACTGAACCTCTAAATTAAGTTACGTGAGCACCCACATTAGTATCTTCCATAACTCCTCCAACCAAAAATGTGTGGAGCCGCCCCTGGGTGTGGAACTAGTGCTACCCAAGACTTGTGCACATACCAGGGACGATAAAGCAAAGCATGATATCGCTGTGAGCTCTGGTCACATGGACCAGAGTGGATCCTTCCAGCACCACATAGACCTCTGCATCCTCTGGCACCGAGTCCAGTCCCTCCAGCAAAGCGAACACTTTGGCTTGGCCCTATCATGAAAAGACAGATAAGAAGCAAATAAAGAAAGGAATATCTGAACAGACTTCGGGGTAAGACTTTTCCCTAATGCGGAGTTTGCATTTGTGTGAAGCGCCAAAATCCCACAAAAGCATTGCTCCTTGGAGAATAATAAAACATTTTTCTTCAATAAACACAGGAATGTTTTATACCAAGCACAAATACCGATTCTGATCCTCGAGGTTCATCTCCACTAAAGCATATTTTTTAAAAGTAAAAAGTAAAATAGATTAACTTCATATAAAAAATACACTTTGTAATTCGGGTTTATATTTTTTGTTTATTTATTTATTCTCAATTCTTTCTGATAAACTAGAGAATGAACTGAGTTTTATAATAAATAAACTAATTTTCACTCAAATTCATTGGAATTATGGATGAAGGGATATTTTTTATAATACCAATGATTGTAAAATCATAAATGACAATATGTCTCCTCTTTTAACATAAAACATTAAACACCAAACATCCCTACTATGTATATTTTACACCAAAGAAACAAGAAGAATGAGGCTGGATAAAAGAAAAGGTACATTTATTATAATATTTAGCAACAGTCCAGATCAACTCAGCTTTGTGGAGCTGGTTAACACAATGTACAGGCAGTTCTTCATCACATCCTTTTGATTAGCTCTGCTCCCTTAGCTCATGGCCTGATTTCCAATGCTGTAAAACTGAGTGCTTTTCTCATTTCCTCTTTATTCCCGCACAAATACTGTGCAGTTGAAAAACCTGTATCTAGAAAAATTTTGATACTATTTGATTATGAGATAAGATTAAGACAGCTTTCTATACGCTGTAGGTATTTATCATCTCTATTGTTAATCATCAAAACATCAATAATTAAACTTTTGAAATCAGTCCAAATGAAAAGATTTGAGCACTGTCTCGCCTTCTTTATACAGCCAAACCTTGAATAATGCATACAACTAAGTATTCAAAAGGCCCCAATGAGTTTCAACTGAGAGGAAAAAAAGACTACAAAAACACCTCTGAATAAAATGGTTACTCATTTGCTAGTTATATAGCACTCTACTTTAGTAAGAGTGCCAAGCAAATGGAGTTGATGAATGACACTATTTCATTCACTGAAAGTACATTATTATTTACAGCGTATCTTATCAGAACAAGCCCTAATAGAAGAGATCTTTCATGGCACAGTCAACAGAAAAACACTTGTAGCACTGCCCTAATTTTGCACACAAAAAAAAGACACAGTAAATGTATTTATAAAATGTAATAAAGTGCAAAAATAGGCCTCACTTTTGTTATTATTAATAATTATTTTGACCTTTATTGAGAACAAATATTTATTTATAATTTTGGCAAAAACACATGACAAAAATGACCTGTAAATTTGATTGAAATTGGTCCAATTCTTATTTTTGATAAAATGAGGTTAAATAATGTTAATACTTACATAGAGAGGCACTTTCCTTCTGCTCAGCTCCATTAGAGCTCAGCTGCGCAGGGACAAAAATGAAAGTCATAAATGAAAACAAGGCCATGTGACTCCTCATCATTTATTATCCTGCCAATCTCTAATCTCTCTGATCCTCAAGAGTTTGTGATATCCGACTTAATCTTGTGCCAAAAAGCAGATATCCACAGACAAGACGAGGGAAATCCAAATACTTAGATGAGTTGGTAATGTACAATACCCTGCACTAAATATATCATCTACGGACATGGATCCGATTTGCAGAAGACAAGTTCGTCATAGGTGAAAAGAAAGATTTTACATTCAGTTACGTATCTCCTTGTGCGTCAGGTCTTTAAAGCCTTCCGCCCCTCTTGAACTCCCAAATAACAAAACTTTGACGCAAATAAACTATTGGCTAAAACACACACCCATGATGGTCACATACCTTTTAATAAGTCTGAAACAGCCCAGTTCAGCAGCAGCTCATGGGCGACCATGTGAGCCGCTCAAAGCTTCAGCTTTAATGGATGAAGCATGAAGAGACAGAGGTGAACCAGCGGCAAACAGAAGCATCCTCTCTCTGAGTCTGAGTGATCCATGGCTCGATCATTTGCACATGGATCATTTGGCCAATCACGATCCTCCTCCTCGTTCCGACCATAGACTGACCTGTGGAAACTTTGGCGCCCTCTGGTGGATGGGGAATAAATAACATACAGGTGATCGCCATAAGAGGTCCCAGTATGGTCACGTTGCTTTCTGGTCTGTAGATAATTTTATATCAATTGCTAAAAAGTGTGGTTTTAGATTTCAGCTTGGAGATTGTTGCTTGTTTTATCCATCATGTATTTATTAGATAACATGCTAATCATGTATTCTTGCAAGAGCATGACGATGGTGGAACCTCCACTAAAAAAGTTACACATGTTTCACAATAGGCCATAGCTTTGATCCTCTTTAGTGTGACAATAACAAAAAATACTCAAATACAGGTTTAATGTACTCAAGTCATCACACACACAAGCCTATTAGTTCAACACAGTTTTTTAATTGCTTATAAAACAATTGAATAGAGCTCACTGACACAGCCACTTCATTCATACAATTCATTTCATTCAAACAATTTAATATTAAAACATCAGTTGTACAGTTGTATCAAAACACTTGTCCAAATGTGAAGTCCAATCACTTGATGGTATACCCTACACAAATGTGTCCAGTTAGGATATGTATCCCATAGCGGAGATCTCCTCTTCATAAAGCCTGAATTTAAGGTGGGACAGAACTACTTGATTCTCCTTGAGCAAGGCCATTTTGTCTGCTGATACTGGAACTCGGTACCTCTTTTTTGGGAAGGGCACAAGCAAACATTGCATCAAGCATGCCAAGTACTTCCAGGAGATCTTGCTGATAGTCAATCTCTCGCTCAAGTAGATCTTGCAAGCGCAGCAGTTGACGGTCAATGACTGGGGACTGACCAATGGTTAACCGATAGATGTCCAGGATCATATCTGCTGCTGTAACAAGTACTGGTGCAAATCTGTGGTCCACCAAGTGCCTACATTGCAATAAACAAACATTAGAGAGAACAACTAGTGAAACATGTAAGTAAATATTACTTTGAGTGGCTGCATTTGCCCCCATACAGATATATTGTAACACTCTTAAAGTGCATATGACTTATTTATAAGATTTTCACTTAATTTGGTGAGGATATATATACTATAAATCCTCATCATATGGAATAAGAATGTTAGAATGCTAGAAATGAAAAGTGAGGAATAACAGCATATACTTACCCAATGAGGAAACTAAGTAATCGTGAAAGCCCTTGTTCATCTCTTCCAGCTAGAGCATTCTTCAACTTCCCCCTTCGATCCAACTCCTTTATAACAGCTACAGCAATCTCTGGCTTTCTTGTTCTTATATATGCCTAAGATTTGCACAAGTAAAATTAGGAAGAACAATCATGTCAAACAATTAAAACTCATCTTTCCACCTACTAAAATTGCAAAAGCACAGTTATACAGTAATCTTAATACCTCCAAAGCTGTATCCAATGCCTTGGACACATTAAATTTCTTCAGCTCCCTATCATATCTGGCCAGGTGTTCTTTTACAGGCTTACCAACAAGATAATCATCCTGAAAAAGCAGTAAAATAAGTCCAAAGCTTAAACAAAAGATTAAACTGCAGAATATGACAGCTTTCCATTATTTGTCACTTGCCTGTTTGGGTGCATAGTTCTTTCCCTTCACAAAGACGCGGTACGAAGGGCGTCTTCTCTGTTTGCAGACACCCTCCTTAGAGTCTTCAGGGCCTTTTCTGTGTTTCACACTTAAGATCCCATTGGTCATACCCACAACAATTGACTCATCATTTGGCTAGAAATGTGTTTGGGGAAGGGGGGAGAAGAGAGATCTATTGAAATTATAATATAATATACTATATACTATAATATACTATAATTATCAAAGAAGAATCCATGGGGAATATTAGGATAGCATTGTATTTGTCAGAATCTTGAGATCATCATAAAATCAGTTGATGGATCACTCAAGAAATCATCATTGTATGTAAAATGTAAAGTCACAATTTGTCCAAAAGACAGGGGACACCTATGTACTGTCCAGCATAATGAACACTGAATACTTACAGCCAAGCCAAGACTAAGAATGGAGGCAGCATAGTCAAAGTTGTGAACAACTTTGTATGTTGTTGTATTGTACACCTTGATGTGCCTGCAAAACAGCAGTTATTAAGAATGAAGAACATTTTAACTAAAGTTACATTAATGATTTCTGGGTTGTTCACCTGTCCAGTGAACCAGAGAGTAGCCTCTGCCCATTACTGCTGAGACATAAGCATGTCACAGTTTTGTGGTGGTTTTTCAAAGACACAAGTGGCTGGCCAGCCTTAAGGAGATCCCATACTTTAACAAAGCGGCCTCCTGGGAAAATAAACAGCTATATTAACTGATGGTAGACTCATTTATATACAGCAACTACATGCAGCATTCAGCAGTGACTTACACCTGCAATCAAGATGCTTACCTGCTGAAACAAGGAGTCCTTCTGTAGGATAAAGGAGGAGACTTTCCACTGGATGACCATGATCCATGGAAAGCACACTCTTATCTGTTCTAGTATCAAAGACCTTCAATGTATGGTCATATGATCCTGGAACAAAAAATTTCATTACAGAAAATTCTGTAGCATAAATCTTATCTGGACTTAGTTCTCCATACAATACATGGTACAAACAAATGTATTGTTTCTCACCAGTTATGAAAAGATTGCTGTTAAGTTTGCTTGTAATACCACAACGAATGTAGTCTGTGTGCTCTTGATAAGATAAAAGCTCAGTAGAATTTGGGATGTCCCAAAGCCGACAGGTGTAGTCGTCTGATCCTGTGAGGATCTGATATTGGTCAGAAGTAAAATCTGTGACATGCACTGCCCTGAAAAATAATGTGGATCATTAGACTGATTTAAGCACCAAATAGTATGTAACTGAAATTGTATATTACATATTCATAGAAACTTACTTTGTGTGTCCTTTGAACATTCTGAGAGCCACTTTCCCACCGACGTCAAAAAGTCGCACCACCGCATCCTCACATCCTGCAACTAGAAGCTGGCCGTCTGACCGAAACCTTCCACAGTATGCATTGTCTTTGAATTTAGTAAATGTTTTCACTGGCTCTTGGGAAAACGGTCCATAAATGTGGATCTAAAATAGTTAAACAACATTACTGGTACAGGCCATTATGCAAGAAAATTTGACAAACACGCTTTACTTACCCTGGTAAATGCAGTCACTGCAAAATTATGTGGTGCTACAGGAGAGAAATCTACATTTGTGATGGCTCCAAACTCTTTTATCTGAATGGGTGTCTAAAAATAAATAAAACAACTCAATTAGAACTGAAAATAGGAAGAGAAAGCATCACGTCATTATTTTATACCAACCCTGTAGTCTTTCCAGTAAAGAGTTTCTTCAGTGACTTTTTCTCCGAGTCTGGGATACACTGGTATTTGTGTGGGTTTAAATGAAGACATCTTTGTTTTAATATCAAAATATTAGGAGGCTGTAAAGGGAACATTTAATAAGTATTAAGTACCGCATGACTTGATTTTACACATTATTACACTACATTATACACGATCTCTTAAAGAGCTGATAACTGATAGATATGTGAGCATAAAAAGAATAAGTTCAAATTGAGGCAAAACTCATTCGACATAACACGGGACCAACGACAACACTTCATGTCCACTGTTCAGTTGCAAGTTTTAAGAGTCACGATTATAAAAACTACTTACGCATAAAACGAAGATATTTGTGAAACTTATAATCGTATTAGAGATGTTTGAATAGGTCTCTATAATAACAGATCCACATTTTAGCGAGTTGTCACGTTGCCTCTTTGCTCACAGGAGGCCGCCATTACTGCAGTGTCGGCAACTTCCGGTGTTGTGCAAATATCGTTACCTTCTCTCATACCCACCCCAATAATAAGTCATAAACACCATATTCCTTGATTCTGAAATATTTATTTATTGAAAGTTTTATTTAAAAAAAAAAAAAAAAGTAAGCTTGCCATAAAGAAAAATAATATGAGTTAACTTGCTAGCCCTGCGTCACTTCCTGTCCTGCTCTCGTCTGTTGCGTGGTCTGCGTTCTTAAGTTTACTGGTTTACTGGTTTACACTCCCCGGTATGATTTTTATACATTTGCATATAATGTACGCTTATAGCATGAGACAGCATGAGTGTAGTTTACACTTGTTTATGCGTTGTGTCAAAACTGTGTACCCTTGTATACTTTGAGTAGAAGTTCGATAGCGTGTCTGTAACATGGATCTATTAAAACAACTATAATAATAAGGTCTGTAATACCTCTTCGTGCTGCTTGACAGCTGATTGATATCTGCTCCTTTCTAAGTTTTAGCTTCAATTCAATGGAATCTTCTGTTTATAGTGAAGAGAGGAATAGTGGAGTCTTTCTCCTTGGTCCTGCCAATCTCAAGACAGGGGACTACAAGCTATTTTAAGCATTGTAGCAGCTGCTATTTCATAACCTGGTCTTTTAAACAGAATTAATTCCGATTAATAGACTTTTTTATCTTTTAAGTTGCATCTTCGTGTTGAATGGGAATATGGAAAAACTAAAATCAAATAAAAATATTTATTTTCGATTTAGACAGACTTTATTAATCCACAAGAGAAATAATATAGACACAAAAATTAGGCTACAATTATAACAAAAAGCAAAATAATGGGAGCGTAGGACACACACATTTACTCTTCGTGCCCTTTTAAATATTCTCATTCTCTGTAACAAAGCTAACTTCCTCTGAGACCACACACTTCATTGTGACTGGCAACATCGCCTGTCACTCAGACTGGACATGATGAACCTATGGGAGAAGTACATGTGGAGAAGTTGATACCACATGACCTTTTTGTCTGTTTAAGATGCTTTAAACAAAATAAAAACAAAAAATAACAACATCACAATCTAACACTTTCTGGATTATTAAGTGTCACAGGATCAGTTCATAACCTTTTTAACATAATACATTTTACACACTGAGACATGACCTTTTACTTCTTCTTGTTAGGTCCATGTTATGTTAAAATTACTATTAATTAGGGCACATTTTATTTTTATAATTTTCTTTTTTGCAGATGAAGGAATCTATAATGAACCAAGAGAAGCTTGCCAAATTGCAGGCTCAAGTCCGCATTGGTGGCAAGGTCAGAAAAAATTCAATCATACAATTTTTAGAGTTTTTTTAAATAATGATTTAAGTTTCACTTTTTCTGTAAAAGTAGACTTTTGTATTTTCTGTGTATAGGGATCTGCACGCAGGAAGAAGAAGCTGGTCCATAGAACAAGTACATCCGATGACAAAAAGCTGCAGTTGTCACTCAAAAAATTGGGGGTCAACAGCATCTCTGAGATTGAAGAAGTAATTAAATACATTAGAGACAATTCATTTGTCATCTTATCATCATTCATCATATCATCATTCTCTCTCTCATCATTTTAAATTCCTTTATCTGTATTTCAGGTGAATATGTTCACAAATCAAGGAACAGTAATTCATTTCAACAACCCAAAGGTTCAAGCCTCACTTTCCGCCAACACCTTTACTGTCACAGGCCATGCTGAAAACAAAGAACTGACCGAGATGTTGCCAGGAATCCTACACCAGCTTGGAGCTGAAAGTTTAACTACTCTGAGGAGATTGGCTGAGACCCTTCCTAAAATGGGTATAACTCTAACATACAGCTCGTTCAAAAGTTCACCAACAAATGTTCTAATCATTCCACCACTGTGCCATGTTCATATCCTTAAATTTTTATTGTGTTAGAGGCAGTTGGGACACTGAATTAAAATCCCAGAGAAAAGTTAAAAACAGATTTTTAGAAAAAACACATGAAAAAATAATAATAAATCACAACCTACACATTTTAAGTTGTTGGCTAATCTTCAGATAATTTTTTATTATGTTGAACTTAACCCAGAGCTCCAAACCTCTGCCCAAATGCAGACTTTATTTTTTTTTCTTTGGTAAAAGTTCATTTAGTCTTCAGTTTTAATCTTGGAGCTCTTAATAGCTTAATGGCTATTATTTTTGTCAGTCAGTATTTTTGTATATCTGCGTTAGATGTTTCTGCTACTTCCTATAGCCTTCCTCATCTGCATCCTATGTGTGTTTTTATTTTAGTTTTCAGTGGAACAGTGTACATTAATAAACATTACAGTAATGTAAATGTACACAAGTTAGCCAAAAGGCTACTTTTCATCGGCAGTCCCGATGCTAGATGTCCCCATGCTAGAGAAGTTAATTTAAAAGAAAACAAAAATACATCACATTTTTGTGATTCAGTCCAAATTTTGACATTAGAGTGAAATGATGGGGCCCCTGTCACTGCTTGTGACCCCTGAGTTCCAGTGATGTGAGGATGTTTGGCTGAATGCCTCTTTCCACAGAGGATGGTACAGTGCCCTCTAGAAGCGCCTCTAATGCGTCTGTAAGACGTGTGATACGATGAACTCTCCTTCATCACAGTTTATGCACCATTGACCTCGTTTGTGGATCTCAAGGGCCTCTCTGATTCACTGGTGGCATTATAAACATGTAAAGCAGGCAAACAAACACACCTGTCTGACTAAAAACTATTGCTTTGTCAAGGTTTTTCCTCTTGGTAATAATTGTCAGATTATTTTATTTTTGAAATAATTTTGGACAAAACAATTTTATCTTCTATTCTCAGTAATCATCAGCCAAGCCAGCTTTGCTATCAAATTATATATTATGTTGACCAGATTTTGTGAACCCAAATCTGATTTCTGATTCCTTGTGTCTTGTCTTGTTCATGCTTTTTTTGTTAAGTTATACATGTGAATTTGTTGTGTTTAACAATTGATTGTGTTTCCCCAGATGGAGATAACAAGGCTTCACTTGTTGCTGCAGAAGAGGATGAAGTTCCGGGTCAGCAGACATAAAAATGAACATAAAACTAAAACTAAATGTTTTTTATTGTTTTTCACTAACGCAAGTGCTTCTGTGTTTTCAGATCTTGTGGAAAACTTTGATGAAGCTTCAAAAAATGAGATTAAGTGGGACAAAAACTGACAACCTACCTGGTCCAGGACATCACTGCGGACATTTTAACACTTGTTTTTAACTTTCTCAACTGCTACACTATTCTAAAGTTTAACATAATTCATCTATAAACACATTCTCAAAACTGTTGAATGCATAATTTACAGCTTAAGTGCCAGGTGTAAAAATAAGCCCCGAAAGGTCATAACCTTAACTTTGGTTATTTCTATTTAAACTGAGAAAATGACAGGTCAAGTTTTTCTGAAAAAGTTGCAGAAAAAGCTATAAATATGAAACCAAAACTCACACCACAATCAGCAGTTTCACATCAGTCACTTTCGGGGCATTTATCAAAATCCAATACAAAAGGAATGTCAAATATATATATTTACTATTATTTACTAATATAAATATACAATATAAATAATATGACTATATTATACAATATAATAAAACTATACATATTATAAACATACTTTTCAGACTCTCCTGGGAATAGAGACTAGGTGTGTTATCAAGTTTGAATGTTTGTCCGACTACTGAAATTGGACCATTTCTTCTCATTCCTCACCTGCATTTAATGCATAAGGGTCATAAAATATATTCCATTCACTCATTTTTAATTTAGCAGTACTGTGTACTGCATCCGCTGTGTTAATAAACAAATAATCCATTCATACAAAAATAAATGAATGTAATGGATTCAATAATTTCAGCAATAACCTCATTTAATTTTACTGTGAAGATTACTTTTCTTTAAAACTAAACTATTGAGGTGGTGTATCTTTTCTTATAGTATGTCTTAACTAAGATCAGTATTCTAAATATAAGTGGTATTTTAGTGATTCAGTTCAGTGATGGTCAGGGGAAGTCCAGTTTGAGAAAGGAAAATTGTGTATTCAGGATTTTTAAAAATTTAAATAAAAAATGTAAATGGCTGCATTTTAATTCTTAATATTATTAATATGTTTTAAATATGTTTCAGACAGCGTTGATTCATGGCAAACCCCAACCTTCACGCCCACATAACAAACTTTTCTACAATCATGAGTCTGTTTTATACATTGTGCATCTGTTGATAGAATTTGGCATGCAAAACAAAAGAGGAAGTTTATGTCCCGCTATCGTGTTTATCAGGTTCTTATCACAGTTTCTTTCTCACTTTGGAGCGTTTGTTGATGATGCTGAGTGTGTGGGCTGAATGCAGTACTATAAAGTCACTAGCACTACTATAGAAATAAATCAGTTGAATTATTCAACAGCACTCAACATTTGGTTTTAATCACCGTTCATTATGGTAAGTCCAAAATATTTATTTACTGTTGTTGTGCAAATGTAACAGTGTTTGAGTAAATTTTTTTCTTTCTCACAAACAGGTGTGGATCAATATTCTGCTCATCTTTACAGTGGCTGCAGTTCATGGATTGGACCACTTTCCTCAAAACTGTAAGGTTCTTTTTTAAACTGTAAGGCCTGTTTTATCATCAAAATGTATCTGTCATTTCACTATAAAATACATAGAAACAAAACACTACTCAGGCCCAAGTTATCAGCAGCATAAATAACAAGTAGTAGTTTAAAATATAGTATGCAGTCAACCCGCCAAATGTCCCCATTTTCTCATGTTATTGTTATGCTGTATTGGTCCCAGTGAGTGACTAATAAGTATTTTCTTCTCTTACCCCCCAAAAGATGTGACCGCTAAAGAAAAAGCCACACTAACATGTGACACACAAGATGCACCTGTCAGATGGACGCTGAATGGCCAGGAACTCAACGATGGCGATTTTGGGGGAAATATTCATCTGGACGGTTTACTTGTGACAGTGGATGAAGTAGATGATCCCGTCTGGGGTGAATACATCTGCTGGAGTGCGGATAGAAGACACAAAATCTCATCCACATTTTTGCTGGCAGAAGCTGAGGATGATGACAGCCTGGGTAAGATTCTGTTCTTTATGTGTCGGATCAGTTGCATAAATCCAAACATCATAAAGAGTTAAATTTAACCTTTGTCAGAATAAAACAATAAAATCATGGCAATAAGTCTAATGGTTCAAATGAAAGGACATGACCTTAAATTGGTCTAAGATAAATGCCCTTAAACTCATGCTTCATACTGTAAAAGTAGCTAACTGAGAAAAAATGAGACTATAAGACATATCCTAAAATGTCTGTCTGGGAAACATTTATGGGTGCCACAATGGTGAAATTACAGTGTTGGAATGTAAAGTCCAAAAACAGTAGGAGAATAGACATACACAATCAAAAAACAAGATGTAACCATTAAAAATACATTTAAAGCTAACCAATCTAATGAAAACATTGTAAAATTCAAAATAATACAATTAGAAGCTGGTGTCAGGGAAACAAGTTTTCATCCAATCAGAAACATTGCGTGAGACATAAAGAAATACAATTTAAATGAGAGATTACAGAGATAAAATTAATAAGAAAATCCCACTTGATTATGTCATGGTGCATTGTCAAGAGTACAAATACGGGCACAAGAGGATTGAAACAATAGCATGGGACTATCCCAAACCATTTAAACAGTTAAAACAAAACATGTTCCTGACTCATTGTTCTAAATCAGACACAGGACCTTTAACACTCACGCCAAGTCAATGTGCTCATCTTATACATTTGTGTGAGCAAGATTATGTTGATTCAAGTTTGGATTTTTAATTGTCATTGCAGAATCTCTGAAATGCCGGGCAAAGTCTTATGACTGTTCCTTTACCTGCACATGGGATGAAAATGACTATAATGTGGCACGTCTTCGTCTGGGCCGAGACTGGTAAGATGAAATGCATTCACTCTCATTTCATTAAACATGAGTATACTTACCCTAACTGCTCTAACTTCCATGATGTTTTTGTTATAGTAAGAATAAGTCTTGTCAGTGGGTGAACAGCTCAAAGATGGGGCAGGGCAGTTTCCAATTTGAGTTGTCTCACTCCATCTCACCATATGCTGAGGAGACCACCATGCTGGAGCTCACTGTCGAAGCCCTAGATGGTTTCTCCATTCTGAAAAGAACCAAAAGATTTTACCTCCGAGACATTGGTACATGAAAAATTTTATTAGATACATACATACATCACATATTCATACTTATTTATGTTATTTAGTTCAACCAGACAGTCCCCATGTTGTCAGATGTCAGCCTGTTGGACAATATATAAATGTGACTGCTGAGCCTCCTAGCAGCTGGTCCAGCCCTCACAGCTTCTTCAGTTTGGAGAATGAGATTGAATACATCTTGAAGGACAATGGCGAGGTGTGTCCATGCTCTGTATCAGACATGTGAACTTGATTTATGTCTTACTTATCATTGTCCTTTCTGTGTTGCCAGATCCAAAAATCGTCATCTGCCCTAATTCCAAGAAAGATCAGCAAGTTCCGGGTGCGCTGCAGAGACTCCTACGTGCTCTCAGCCTGGAGCAAGTGGACACCATGGAAAAATGTAACTTTTTGTTAGCTTTCTGTTGCATTTGGTCCAATGTCTGTCTTCAATATAAATGTGACAGTTTGTGTTATTCTGTGTATTTGTTTATTTATTTTTCTTAATTTATTCTTAATTATTATTCTTAATTTATTATTGCCTGTCATTGGTCCTTGTTTTGTCTGTGTTGGTATTCATGTTGTGTTTTGTTCAGTGTGAAACAAGTGACTATTAAAAGAGTCTTGATTTCCTTCCACTTCCTGTACATGTTGTGTTGCTTATAGTAACTAAGAAGTTAGACACTTTATTTTTGCACAGGTTTACACATACTATGATATATTGAGATAATAATACAAACATGCAACTTTTAATACTATATATATATATATATATATGTATATATATATATGTATACACACACACACACACACACATATATATATAGGATTAGGTAGGATTAGGTTTTGTCTAAATTCTAATACCTACAAAGATGATCTATAATGGGAAGGAAGTCCAAATAATGTAACTTATTTTCTTGTGGTTTTAGATCTACCTTACAGTATAAAATATGAGCTATTATTATTTTTGACATGATTACATGATTATGTTTAATTTCCAACATATATTTCTTTTTGCAGGTGAAAAAAGGAAAAGGGAAAAAGTGCAAAAACATCAAAAGCAAATGTAAGCGTGAGCAGCGCGGCAAACAAAAATACACAACGCCGTAAGCGGAATATTAAAGATGTATATTTTATTACGTTTGTTGAAAGTTTTGTTTCGTCTTGATGACGTTTGATAAAATTATATTCTTATTTTTATTCCTGCTTTAAATTTGTCACTATCAAACCAGACCCATACCAATTCAAAGCTGTATCAATGTTGTAATGTTGCTGAATCTTGAATCAATCATTTGAATCTTTAAATCATTTGAGAACATTTTCACTGAACAGGTAATAACATTCAGACTGTGTTTGAAATAGCAGCACATCAAACTAATAGTTACATTTCCTTTTGCAATAGCAAATTAGAGCATCAGTGGTGGTGGTGGAGGAAGTACTCAAGTAAAGATACTGCAGCAAAAAATACTCAAGTAAAAGCATCAAATGAAATATTGACTTAAGTAAAAGTATTTAAGTACCTGTTTAAAAATATGGTGTGAAAAGTAAATGTATTTTGTAGAGATTTTGAGATCTAATAAAACTTCAGATGTGATTTTAATAAAGATGTGTGCAGAATTTTGTTCAACATAAACAAATGCATATTTTTGTTTGCTCAAACTACAAATGTGTTCAAAATAAACCTGTCAAGCTTTTCAGGTTTTAGACAATAATAAAAAATACTTTTACTTTTCAGTCCAGTTAAAAAATGTAGCAGAGTATAAAGTACAGATACCTGCTCTCAAATGTAGTGAAGTAAAAGTAAAATATAGCCACTTTTAAAAACATACTTAATGTAATGTACAAATACCTGAAATGTACTTTACTACTTTTACGTGGTTACATTTCACCACTGTTGAATATTATAATATATTCATTACTAGTATCATTATTAGCTTTTTAAATATGGGGTAATCTTTAACATTTATATTTGGGTGTTATGGCATGATGATTTGAGGAACATTTTGACATGACACACTTTTTACCCAAATTAGAGGTAGTGAGTCACTGCCCAAAATAAACTAATGCTACAGACTGTTTCCGTGTCGTAGTAAAACACAAGCTTTGTATTTGACGCTCATCTGCCATGTCTTATCTGGACACATGCAGGATATGTGAACATTTCTTTTTTTATAAATAGGCAAATCAGTATGAAAAACAGGTAGCACATTTTTATTTACAAATTAAGTCAAATGTAGTGTGGCAGTTAATGACAAGTCAAAATAACAGAACTGACTGGAATTATATTTGGAAATACTGTTCATCAGTGAAATAACTGCATGTTTTAAAGTCATTTGGACAGCAATTGCATCATATTAAATAACTTTATTGAGAAGTACATTTAAAACAGGAACTGAACAGGAAAAAAAAGCAATTCCACAGAACTAAAGCAATGATAATTTTCAAATGCAAATAAGTAAAATTAATTGAGTAAGCTAAATGTGGTGTTGCAGTAGTAATAGTACTAGTAGGTGTGTTCTGAATGGAAGAGTGCACATTTTGTTCTGTTCTAAAACAAGTGAAATATTAAACCAATAATAACTATTGTTTTGAGTTTTTTTCTATTTCTGAACGATCTTCGCCACAGCAATCCTGCGAGAGGGAGTGAGAGAGAGAGAGAGATTAGTGGGCAATAACGTAAGAACTTTTAAACTGTGTAGTTACTGTGTAGTACTCTTGCAGACTCTTATACTGTACCTTCTGTAGCAGCGAGGACACACTCTCCCCCACAGTGAGCGGACTATGACCTGTCTCAGAGCCGGGCTTCCCCATATGTACACAGACGGAGTACACAGTGAATTAAAACGAGCCATTATTGCAAAAATATTAGTGGCCTCATTCCTAAAAGTCACTCCACCTCCAAAATACCTAAGAAGAATATTTATGAATGAGGGGCCCCACAGCACTAAGAACATGATTACAACAAAAATAATAATTTTTAGTGATTCCTTGTTGCTTTCTCTCTCTGGTCCTGGCATGTCCCGTTCCACCTGAAACCTGGCCACAAAGTAAAGTTTAATAGTCATGATGACTTTAGTGAACACTACAATCTGAAAAGTCACAATGCTAAAAACATAGAGCTGTAAGGCTGTAGACACGGGCAGTAAAGTTCTTACAATTGAATGAACATATGTGTAGACCCAGCAATAGATATTAACAGCAATTACAACGTGTCTTGTTATAAATCGACTGTAAATAAAAGGATGGCACACTGCGAAATACCGATCAAACTGTGCAAACAAAAATGTCCAGATATTCACGCCCATAAGTGAAGGTATGACATAATATGTTGCATTTCTTGGTGGATATCCCTCGAAAACATCAAAAAGACCAACATAGTAAACAGACAAACCCACAAGAGTGTCACACACACTGGTGTTGAGCATAAAGATAAAGCGGTTCTGGAGGCGCAGCGTTCGTGTGGCCAGGATACTAACAACTACAGTCCCTGCCACTAGAGCTGTGGTGGTGGCAAATAAGATCTGAAAAATAAACACAAAGTAATCTTCAGGGTGCTGGAAGTCCACAGACAGCGGCACTCCTGTCAAAGCCACTGAGGTGTTGGACATTGTTTGCCTGCATGGCACCAGCAAATCCTATTTATAGACCTGAGCATAATAATCCCTACAGGCACAGAAGAGCATATGATTGTATTGTTTTATTCAAATTACATCGCTATATTCTACAATGCAGTTTAAAGGGGACATGTACATGTTGATCTATGTAAGATTTTATAAGCATTTAACCATAATTATGTTCCTTCATCATTCTTTTACTCAGAGTTTTATTTTAATTTCTATGTTGATTCATGGTTGAGTAATCCTGGGTTGTCCTGCATTTGAGGCTTGAGCTCAGAATAATTCTCTATCTCTGCCCACTTCTGTGTACTTAAATTTGCAAGCATTAAACAAATCCAGAATCTGGGTTATAGGTGTAGATTTCAAAACTGTCACATCCATTTTTTAACACTAAAAATACTATTAAGATGGGGCCTTAGAAGTTTTGAACAGGAAATCAATTGATCAGTTTATATTATTAACCTCTTTTAGATCAGTGTGGCTGTTGTGTTTACAAAGAACATAATGCAAATCCATCATTTAAAACTATACATCCAAAAACATATGTCCTCAAAAACAGATCACAACTGACTTGTCAGTGTTAACTAAAACATGTGAGTACAGCAGTATGTTTGCAACTAAGGGCCTTTATTTAAGGTCCTTTATTACAGCATGGACAGCCAATAAGTGTCTTCTTTAGGCAAGTTTAATATGTCAACTTTAAAACTGAGGTTAAAACAGATCAGAATTATAGTGTGAAGTATAGTATAGAAATTAACTTTTAACTGTCAAAATATATATTTTTGGCCTGTATTTGTATTTTTGGCCAATATCTTATTAACCAAAAAAGCTATAATTATCTGCAATTACGCTGCCTATAAACATGAAACAAACACAGTTTGTCTTCTCTATTTGCATAAACAATAGTGACATTATTTTCTCATAATTTCAGGAAACCTCAAAGATGTGCCTGTTTTCAGTTGAAAGGCAATAACTAAAGGTTTGATATGGCAGGTGAATCCCTTGCAAATAAAAATAAGGTCCAACGTTTGTGGATCATTCTCTCTCATTATATCACTCCCTGCCCTCCACCTGAAATCACCCATCATCAAATTATAACCTGATTTGGCTGGTTAAAGCACAAAATAATCAATAGAACTGCTTCACAGGGACACATATGTTTATGTTAGGTTTATAACAATATGAACACATTAAGCCTAACTTTGGCTTCAATGTACAGTTGTTAAATTTAGAAACATCAAGCAAGCAATGTTTTTATATAGCCACATATCCAAAAGTGTAGGCAGCTGTGGCTACAGCAATAAGTTACCACCACCGGGTAAGAAGTGAATGAATAATCTCTGTAAAGCGTCTTTGTGACATATGTCTGAAAAGCGCAACATAAATACTACCACAAGTACGCGTCAGACATGTAACAACACGCTATTTAATTTATGTCATTTAAAATAGTCATATAAAATGACTGTTGTGTGTTGTAGAAAGCAAAACCATTGTTGACTAATGTTATACTGAGGGACCTCCTACATGTTAATGCGGTTTACATTTACACTGCGTACTCTGTTTTTACCTCTGTGCCTGGAGTGTGGGCACAATCTGCCCCACAAGAGCCGCATCTCAGCCTGCCTCAGAGCTGGGCTGCCCCACAAGTACATCGCGGGAGTGACTATGGCGCTGAAACGAGCCATAATAGCGAAAAGATTTGTAGCCTCGTTCCTAAAAGTCATACCTCTGCCTAACCACCTGAGGATGATATTTATAATGGACGGAGACCACAGGAGTAAGAAGCTTATTACCACAAAAACAATAATTCTAAGGGATTCCTTGTTGCTTTCTCTTTCGGGACCCGGAGGATCTCTTTCCAACTGAAACCTGGCCACAAAATAAAGTTTAATAGTCATGGACACTTTGGTGAGCACAATAAGCTGCAGGGAAATGATACTGATCACATAGAGCTGAAGGGCTTTTGACAGTGGTAAAGCATACAGAATGGTGGCCTGCGAGAAGACGTGAATCCAGCTGTAAATGTTCACACATATGATGAACCGGCGCGTAATGAAGCGCGTGTACAGAAAAGGATGGCACACTGCAAAATACCGATCAAACTGCGCAAACATAAATGTCACCATGTTGACCCCTAAAAGAGACGGGAGATAATTGTGGGTTCCATTCCTGGAGGGGTATCCTTCGTGCACATCAAACAGGCCCAAGTAGAAGACGGACAGACCCACAAGAGTGTCGCACACACTGGTGTTGAGCATGAAGATAAAGCGGTTCTGAAGGCGCAGCGCACGCGTGGCCAGGATACTAACAACTACAGACCCCGCCACTAGGACTGCGGAGGTGGCGAATAAGAGCTGGAAAATAAACACCAAATAGTCTTGCGGGTGCTGGAAGTCCACAGACAGCGGCACTCCTTCTGACTCTGAAGTGTTGGAGAAACGCATTTCAGATGCCGAGGCTCTTGAACCTAGGCTTTTAAAAACAACCTTTAGTCTCAGAAGAATAGGCCTGCATTGGCCCACTGATGTAAGCAAAGACCACGCCACAAAGCTTTTAATCTGGCCTTGACTTAAATTATATCAATAATTAAATCATGAACATCGTCAAAAAAGAGGGAGTCAAGCATAAATAAATAAAATGTGATACAATTCAATGAATGTATTATTATTATTATTATTA
>KN515674.1:707-12019 GCA_000787155.1 Scartelaos histophorus
GAGAGAGAGAGAGAGGGGGAAGTAACAAACCACAGTTATAGTAAAATCAGTGTGGGAATTTCAGTCACATTATTTCATATAAAGGTCAAGCCTAATCTGTGGGGAAATGAAAACAATTCTAAAACAAGACAATACATAAAAAAGGTTATGGTTACAAAACGACAGCTTTATCAGAAGTACAAATGAATCTAGGTATAGTACATCATCATAGTGTGGTCATGATCCTAAAATATCAAACTTTTGTTAACACGAAATAGGCCCAATACTCCCTAATGATTCACATAGAACACAATGATACATCTAAAAATACTCAAATGAATCCAAATGAATCAAGTGAAGGTGTGTGGAGTTTAAAAACACAGTGGAGCACTTCCTGTATGACCACGTGACATCACAAAATGAGAGGTAAACGATGTCCGGGAATAGACAAGACTAAACAACAACATATCCACGGCGACATGACGACGAAAAACAGGATATTACCAAAGACAAATAAACATGTGGGAGATAAGGACAATGTAGGAGCTATTTTCTGATGTTCTAACGAAGTTTCTTCATCACAAACTTTCCTGGAGTTGTGTTTTGCTTCATTCGCACGTTTTATGCACAAACTCGGCGTATTTAGGCTGAGTTCTTCTCTCAAACTGAAAACACTCTGTAATGCTGTGTTTTAAACTCCATACACCTTCATTAGAATCATTTGGATCATTTAAGCCCCAGAATTGCCAATTTGGATCATTAGCCCCAGAATTGCCAATCTCCACTGAACTAAAGATAAAAGGAGTTGTTAAAGTGACATCACAAGGTGGAACAGAACATTTTGAGCTTTTGAGATGTAAACAGACTAATAACAAATAGTTACTCAAATGTGTGAATGAAACAAAACAACTCCAGGTCTGTTTTTGATGAGATAACAACATTATAACACGACTTAAAGCTCAGAAGAGTCAATTTTGTGTGACATGAGACCTTTAAACGAAGACAAATTAGGAGTTAGACAGGATTTTAGAAAGAATTCTCCTCTAAATCTTGCTGAAAACCACTGGAATACAATAATCTCGAGCTGTATCAGAAGAAATATAAGAGCACATGGACGAGTACAGACTCTTTCAAATCTTATATCATCAGAATGTTCAAAATTCTGGACTGGAGCAAGTGGAGGCAAAATGAAGCTAACATCATATATTTATATTGATTAACTGATGAGAAGAACTAATTGCTGATGGTTTTATGACATTATAACAAAAAATAAGCAACTATTTTTAATTTCCAAGGTGCAAATCTTATTTACTTTGCTTCTCTGATAAGAAGGATAGAAAAATATAGTTTCCTGACCCTAAAATAGTATTTGGGCTTCACAAAAAGACTAATTTATGATGAAATGTATAATATATCTATAGATGAAGTGAAAAACTGTTGTGGGCTCAACATTTCTGTGAGGATTTGTCCAGGAAAACCTCAAAATGTGGATTTTGCCTTTGTAAAAATGCTTAGTGTGGATCTTAAACTCTTGTCAAATAAACGAATCATGTAAAACACAATTGTAAATTGTTTTTAAACTGGATCTGAATCATTCACATGGAGCTGAGAGATTTAACTTTGACAAACTGTCCTTGATTTTTTTTATATTTTGTGACATTCTGAAGTTAATCGCAGTTTCCCATTAAAATCATTTTATGTTCCACTTCACTTTTGCTTCCAGTTGCCCCATTCTGAAACTTAGAATGTTTTTTTGTTGTTGTTGGGATTAGAAAAAAGTACTATCATTTAATATTGAAAAAGAGTGTTTTTTTTATTATTTTCATTGTTAATCTGTGTTGAGTATTGAGTCCATTCCTTAGCATTGAAATCCAGTTTGAAATTTTAGTATCGTGACAACACTACGACACTGATATAAAAGTTTTTCTCATAAATTTGACTCAAAACACAACATAGAGGAATATTAGAATACACAATCTGTTCTAATGGCTGTGAATCAATGACAGTGATACTAACCATGATCAATACTGTCAGGAAGTACTGTCTAGACTTCACTCACCTGACCAGGGCCTAGTCGTGTATCACATCACTTCAGAGGAACAATACATGAGAGTTAAAGGTCCAATATTACGCAAAATGGACTCGTTTGAGCTTTAAGACATGTTAGAATAATGTTACCTCAGAGTCTGTTTGTGATGAGGAGACATAACATAGATAATAGTGTAATATAGGACTTGGAATACACACCCACACACACACACACACAGACAAGCGGTCACTATGATGTCACCTTGGTCGCAGCATAAGAGGTGAGGACGTTCAGTAAGATACGAGTAAAATAAAACCTAAAACCGCAACAGAAGATCCTCTATGTCAAATTTAAGCCTATAAATACATTAAGTAACACACACAAGTCATCTCATTAAGGTCATTATAAAGGGTTCGGCGTCACTTTGTCTGTCTTTAATTAGTCCTGGTTCAGTCTTTATCTAGTCCTGTTTAAATCTAGGTTCAGTCCTGATCTAGTACCGGTCAAATCCTGGTTTAGTCCTGGTTTAGTCCCAGTTTTAGTTACCACACACAGTTCATCTCAACAACATTATTATTTGTCTGTTTTGATTTAGTTCTGGTTGATTTTGTTCTGGTTTAGTCCTGATCTAGTCCTGGTTTAGTCCTCATCTAGTCCTGGTTTAGTCTTGGTTAAGTCCTGCTTTAGTCCTGGTCTAATCCTGGTTTAGTCCCAGACAGTTTAGGTTGCCACACACAAGTCATCTCAATAACATAATTATAAAAGGTACATCGACACTTTGTCTGTTTTGATTTTGTCTTGTTGTAGTCCTGGTTTAGTCCTGATCATGTCCTTGTTAAATCCTGGTTAAATCCTGGTTTAGTTCTGGTTTGGTCCCAGTTCGGGTTACCACACGCAATTCACCTCAATAAGATCATTATAAAGGGTAAGTCTACACTTTTTCTTGATTTAGTCCTGTTGTAGTCCTGGTTCAGTCTTGATCTAGTCCTGTTTAGATCAAGGTTCAGTCCTGATCTAGTCCTGGTTAAACCTGGTTTAGTCCTGGTCTAGTCCTGGTTTAGTCCCAGTTTACCATCTTACCACACACAATTCATCTCAATAAGCTCATTATGGTTTCCACACAATTCATCTCAATAAGCTCATTATAAAAGGTGCGTCCACACTTTGTCTGTCTTGATTTTGTCTTGTCATGGTCCTGATTTAGTCGTGATCTAGTCCTGTTTAAATCCTGGTTCAGTCCTGGTTTAGTCTGGGTCTAGTCCTGGTTTAGTCCCAGTTTAGGTTACCACACACAATTCACCTCAATAAACTCATTTGTCTGTCTTGTCTTGTTTAGTCTTGATCTATTCCTGGTTAAACCCTGATCTAGTCCTGATCTAGTCCTGGTCTAGTTCTGGTCTAGTCCTGGATTAGTCCTGGTTTAGTTCCAGTTTAGGTTACCACACACAATTCATCTTAATAAGATCATTATAAAGGATACATCTGCACTTTGTCTGTCTTGATTCAATCCTCTTGTAGTCCTGGTTTGGTCCTGATCTAGTCCTGTTTAAATCCACGTTCAGCAGTGATCAAGTACTGGTTAAATCCTGGTTTAGTCCTGGTTTAGTCCCAGTTTAATATACCACACACAATTCACCTCAATAAACTCATTATAAATTAATTAAATTCAGTATCTTGTCTTGTTTTGTCTTGATCTACTTCTGGTTAAATCCTGGTTAAGTCTTGATCTAGTTCTGGTCTAGTCCTTGTTTAGTCTTGGTCTAGTCCTGGTTTAGTCCCAGTTTAGGTTACCACACACAATTCATCTCAATAAGATCATTATAAAAGGTACATCCACATTTTGTCTATCTTGTCTTGTTTAGTCCTGATCTAGTCCTAGTTAAGTCCTGGTTAAATCCTGGTTAAATCCTGGATTTAAGTCTTGTTATTCTAGTCCTGGTTTAGTCCCAGTTCAGTCCCAGTTTTAATATGACCTGTCTGCAAGTACAGACGCACCCCAAGAAACAGACGCCCATACATTTTACCACGAAACCTACTTGCAAAAAAATAGGCTGTTTTAGAGGAAAACTAGAGCATCGTAAATAATAAATAAAACATTAGACTTGTGCAAATCCACACAGCAACACCAAGATTTAAAATGCATGAATAAAAACCGTACCTACGCCACCAAAATCTGCATCTCATTTCATTTCTTACAAAACGTCGCGTATTGCACGTATTGTTATTTTGATTATTTTTTTGACGTTTTAACATACGTGAGCAATTAGCAGCATCTCCCAGTCACACGACGTTGTCCCGTGCACAACTGTCTACCCTCCTCACTCCAAGCCCGTCCAATCCATCACCACGCGCCCTGCACAATTTAAAGCCACAACACGGGATTTTTCTTACCTTCTAACGCGGGATGCTCCTGTGCTTCACTCGCCTCCTCCGGGTGAGATTTGGGAGATTTGCGGAGCCAGAGCGGAGGAATGAGGAGCGGAGACTGCGGACTGGAGTTGCAGCCCTGCGCGTCTGTCTCCGTTCACTTGTTTTGGGGGAGAGATGAGATAAAAGCGCGCCTCGTAGCGGCGGTGTGGGGGTACTGCATGAGCAAGGGGCATGTGAGTCAACGCACTGCAAAAACACACACTTCAGCTCACTATAAAAATGCACATATAATAATACGACTTTAAATGTGCACTGTGTAACTTTTCTGCTGAAGCATCTGTTATATGTTTGTTTCCATGGAGATGATACTGCATAACCCGGAATGTTTCAAAACGTTTGTATCTTGCATTTGCTCAATTACTGCTAAAATAGAATGACTTGATAAACATGCATTTTTACTGTGAGCGGGCTCGCCTCTCCACAGATCTGACCTCTAGCTCAGCGTTGTCACCTGCATGTCTGTATGGAGATACCGCAGATCGGTTTAATGCCATACTGTGGAACATTCCAGACAGAGTAACAAACATCTCCTACCAGAAAAGATAAATTGCTCCACTTTTAAACTACCACTTCAGTGCATTTTGTTATTTATTTTGTAGGTCTAAATTATTTAAATATGTTTCCTTATACACAGCAAAAAGTGGAGTGTTGAAAAAGTGAGTTGTGAAATTGACTCTCACAGAATAAATTTTAACATTTTCTCAGGGTTTATATGAGTCCAATCTGTTCTAGAGTTAATTTTACATTTTTGGAAATGTTAATGAAGTAACACTGGACCAAAGTTCCTGTTTAACCCAAAATCAAGAGTTATGTTAATGTTTTGAGAGTAAATGGATAACACTTTGTAGGGTTATCCTGATTTAGCTAAACAACACACAGAGATCTTTTATTTTTACACTTTATTTTAGTTAATTTAATGAAATTATGTCCAAAACTGGTTAAACTGGTCTGTTACGGTGTTTGAGGTGGTGGGAGGTGCCAAATGAACACTCGTAGAAGCTGATTTAACGTCAACCATATCAGCTCTGGCAAATAACCCCAACTCAAACCCCCCAAACTGGTCTATTCTAGTGGTAATTTGAAGTGGTGGGTTGGAGGTGTCAAATTAACACTAGAGGAAGTTGACTTACCTTCAACCATATTAACTCTGGTAAATAACCAAAACTCAAACCCCCATTTAACTTATATACTTATAAGTTACTTATAAGTTTAAGTTATACTTAACTTAAATATTTAAAACACTTTTTGAGTCAAAAACAACCCTGAAATATTTTACCCTGAAATTTTAACCCTCCAGTTTTTACTGTGTAATTTGGTGGTCTAGTCGTGTTCTTCTACGCTGTCAAATATGGTATAAATATGTCTTTTTATAAGCATATGTCCATGTAATGTAATTAAACCACCAGCACCTTAAAAAAACAAAAATAAAAAAAATCTGTATTTGGCATTGGTTCAATTAGCCTCTAGTGATTTTCTTTTTCATTGCTGAAAGAATGTCTTCATAAACACGTGTTTTTACTGAATGCAGGGTGGCTTCTCCACAGATCAGACCTGTAACTTGGTCTAGTCGTGTCACCTGCTTGTCTCCATGGTTGTATATAAACTTACGGCTGCATTGTGGAACATAGCGGTCATAGTAATAACAGATCCTTAAAGGTTACGAACTTTAAGTTACGCAGCTTGCTTTAAACTACTGCTTCACATGTATTTTATTCTTATTTAGCAGGTCTACATACATTCATTGTAATTATTGTATGGATTCATGTATTGTGTAGCTGTTTTTTGTCATCTTCTTTTATGTTTCAATACTTCCTTATTTAAAGAAACTACATGTACTTTTATGTGGTGATAGTGTAACATTTTATATTGTACTATGTGGTGCAAATATATGTCATTCTTTTGTTAGTTTTACCTTAACTTCCCTTTTAAATAAAGTTTTACCATTTTGCATATTGCTTCTTTGGCTACTTCCTTAATGTAGTTAATGTAAAAATATAATGTAATGAAACCACATTAATACATTGAAAACAGTCACATATTCTGTACCCAATAAGCAAATCTTAAACAGTGATGTAAGATTACATGATGATGTCATTGGAAGTGTGTGTGTTTTTACAGTGTAAGCCTATGGCCACATGTGAGGGGATTAGCATGTGTGTCCAGCCATGTAGACGCAACAAAACACTGTGTTATCACACATTTGACCTTGAGTGTTTTTAAGTATTAAGTATTTGTAGTATTTTTTTTTAAAGGGCTTGTATTATGCTATTTTCTCATCACAAACAGACCTGGAGGTGTGTTTTGTTTCATTTTCACATGTTTAACGCACACACCCTGCAAATTTAGTTCTTCTCTCAAACTGAAAACACTCTTTTCCACCAGAGCATTTTGAGCTTTGGAGATGCAGCAGACTAATAATAAAGAGTTAATAAAGCATATGAATGAAACAAAGCACAACTCCAGCTCTGTTTTTGATGCGACAACAACATTATAACGTCATAATGAGTTCACAAGAGTCAATTTCTTCAAATCTACAAACTTTAATAAAGCATGTGAATGAAACAAAACCCAACTCCAGCTCTGTTTTTGATGCGACAACAACATTATAACGTCATAATGAGTTCACAAGAGTCAATTTCTTCAAATCTACAAACTGCAAAGGTTTAAATCTAAATTGCATTCAAGAACACTTCAGTTTCTGCCTCTTATCTTTGCACCTCAGATTATAACGCTGCTGTAGGTCGTCCCAGCAGCAGCAGCAGCTCTGAAGGATGAACTCAATTGAAAAAGACACATATTCCCACCGGGACAATAAAGCCAAACTGAACCTTAACCTCACGACCAGCAGACTGCGAAATAATGTAGATGAGTCAACTTGTAAAACGGAGTGAGGAATAAAGATATCACAAGGTCGCCATTAAGTGCAATAAATGTCAGTGTTAACAGATCCTGCTTTTATTGATGTATTGTTTAAAAATCTAAAGATGATAAATGGTCTCAGTTTTATTAAGCGCTTTTCCACCTTAAAGACAAGATTTACAATAAGGAACCACACACACATACATACATTCATTCATACACCAGCGTACGCAGACACAAGTATAGAAGATCATTTGCTTCATCAGTTTTTGAATTTTAAATGCTGTTCAGTTTCTCACTTTGAATTTTTGTAACTCTGAAAAAACATGTTTGAATTATTTTTATTCTGATTTTTAGCTGCTGTGCTGTGTACGTTTGTGTACGTTTTCAAATTCAAAATTAAAGTTTCGCCTTCAACTCAAATAATTTCAAGCCCTCAAACTCAACAGTGAAAATCCAGAGAGTAAAATTCACAGTAAAAAAATTTGCAGGAATGATCCAGGATGCCAAGGCAGAAGCAATCGATCCAAAGTGATCCAATTTAATTTAGTAACAAACAGGAAATGGTGCAGTGAAGCGATCTGATTGGTCAGAATTAGCGTCATCAAAATCTCAAAGCCCGCCCACAGGTGAGGGTGACCAATAGGAAACAGCCTCTGCCTTGACATCTTGGATCATTGCTGCGAAATTTTTCAATGCAAATTTCACAGTCTGAATTGTAACTGTTGTATTTGAGGCATCGGAAATATGCACCGAATATTTAAAAGGTGACATTTTTTATTTTGAATTTGAAACATATTGAAAAAGTATACTTACAATTTCAACTACTGAAATTCTGATTTTTTCAGGTACACTTAATTTCAGCAACTAAAATTCAGAAAAAAATTATTCAAACATTTTAATTCAAAGTGAGAAATTCAGTGGTATTTAACATTCAAAATCTGACGGAACAAATTATCTTCCATATAAGTGCCTTGCCAAGGACACAACAACAGCATTCATCTTGGGTCTGGAATCGCACAACTTTACAACTGAGCTAATGCTAATCCTAATGCTAATGCTAATGCTCGTCTCCAGGAAACTCAACATTTCTATTTTATTTTTATGCAGTCACATGTATTTTATCGCTCGCTCCTCTGCAGATCTGGTCAGTAACCTGTCCCAGTTATGTCACCTGTTTGTCTCCATGGATACAAATAAGTTGAAGGATCCTGGGCGACAGTGGCGTAGTTGGTAGTGCGTTTGTCCACTCATCAGAAAGCTGGCGGTTCGAATCCCTGTCATAACATAAACATCGTCGGCTGAGCGGCCTCACCCATTGCCCCACAGGTTGGCGGTGCGATTCCATGGTTGAGCGGTTCCTTTATGTAAAGCTCTTTGAGTGCCTTGAAGCTTGAAAAGTGCTGTATAAAAATGTGAGACCATTTACGATCCCCCATAGTGAAGCTTTTAGCACTTTTACTATGCTATAGCTATTGTAAATGTACCATGTTACCTTTAGTTTTTATTATTCATTCAAATTTACTGGAATCTTGTAACCATTAGTGAGGTTTATGGAAGATAATTTAGAATTTTATATACCACTGAATTTCTCACTTTGAATTTTTTAAAACAGAAAAAAACATGTTTGAAGTACAACAAAGAAGAAAAATGTCACCTTTTACATATTCAGGGCATATTTCCAAGCCCTCAATTTCAACAGTCAAAATTCAGAATCTAAAATTTGCAGTGAAAAATTTCGCAGCAAAGATCCAAGTTGTCAAGGCAGAAGCAATCGATCCTGAGTGAGTGAGGAGGACAGAGGCTGTTTCCTATTGGCCGCTCTCATCTGTGGGCGGGGTTTGAGGTTTTGATGAGGCTAATTCTGACCAATCAGATCACTTCACTGCTCCATTTCCTGTTTGTTACTAAATTAGATCAGATCAATTTGTATCGATTGCTTCTTGAGTCATTCTTGCAAATTTTACACTGAATTTTGAAAATATTTTAGATGAAGGCAACATTTTTATTTTGACACTTGAAAATGCACACTTAAATTCAGAATAAAATTAATTCAAACATGTTTTTTTAGAGTTACAAAAATTCAAACGAAATTCAACGGGATTTGATCTTCCATAGAGTTTATTCAGATGTGCTGCACACACGGTTTTGATTAAACCTGGAGCACATACTTTCTCATACGATGCCAGTCTGTGCATGCACACTGACAATACATGACAACAGCTCCAGAAATATGTCAACTGTCTTTTTCAGCAGTTAACCATTATAATTTAATCCATTTGGTTTAGTTATTTGTTGCACTGTTTGCAAGATTGTAATTAATTCATTGTGGAAGCTGTGTTATTTTTGCAATGGCTGCGTACTGAAAACAGTGACAACTCCCACATTTGAATCTGATCCAGAGAAAGTATGAAGTCAAATAATGACTCTTTCTCGTTGCATGATTCCGATGGAATGTTTGCTATGCAGGCGCCGCTTTCTTCTCTTCTCTTAACTGCTGGGAATTCACCTGTCGGTTTGGCACCTGCTGGAGCATGTGTGCGGTGTGCAAAAGAACGACAAGTGCATATTTCCCAGAGTGCATCACTGTCAAATTTAATAACTCCTAACACCATCTCATTGTTATACTCTTGAACAGCTTGAGCTCATGTTTGAGAATCACTGGGTCGGATGGAGGACACTGACCTATTTAACTCTGTGGGAGAGTTACTGTGTGTTTGCTTTATGTTGTTTTTTTACTTTAAATTGTCTTTTTTTAAGGATTATAGTTGGTAATAAACTGTATTAATAACACATTTAAGGTTGACAAAAAATACATAAATAAATAATAGAATCTGCCAAATAAAAGAAATAGGAAAAAAAAAATAAAAGTAATTTAAAAAAATCTGAAAAAGACATAAATGTAAATAATAATAAAAATCAATCAATAAAAAAAATAAAATAAAATACAACAAAATAAAATTAAATGAAACAAAAATAGAGTTCATTTGAGTGGATCAGGTAACCCACTTTTTCTGAAATCTCCAAACTTATGATCCACAAATGTTGAACCTTATTTTTATGTGTTTGGTATTTGCTCCAAAAATGTGCTATATTTCTATTACAATTTAAAGTCCTTTTAGCTGACAATGATCACGTCTTTGGGGCTGAAATAAAATATTATATTGTTTGTTCATTTATACTTAAAGAAGACGCTGAACTTTGTGTCAGGTTTTGGATAATCCCAGTATTTCTAAAGATATGAACCATAAACTAGGTCAACAAATCTGACACACAGCAAAGTCCACCTGAGAATTCTGACCAGAACCAGAACTCTGTCTCCAGCTGTTTTAAAACAACAGTGCGTAACATTCTGGAGGTCAAAATTCAACTGTGTGATTCTATGTAAATACAGTAGAAAGTTAAAATAATACTCAGAACATTCTCTCTGGAGATAGATGAACTTTATGACTCTGCACAAGATTATAGAGAAAGGAAACAGCATCTCCATGGAAACAAGCAGGAGAAGAGCTGACTCATCCAGGCCAAACAGAGTCAGGTTTGTGGAGATGCAAGCCTGTTTACTGTAAGTATGGACAGATGCATGTTTTTGTATGTTTTTCAATGCAATAAAATTTACCCTACATTTACTTTAGTCAATTTTTTGTCAAAGGTTACATACTATGATTTTAAATATCCCATATTACACAAAATGGACAAAACCACACACACGTTTGAGTATTGCTGCATTTTTTGTTTGTCTGCAAAGCCCAAAATGTTCTGTTCCACCTTGTGACGTCATGTAGTTGTAGTTTTCAAATTAACAGCTTTTTATACCTTTTGTTTAGTAGAGATTGGCAATTCCACAGCTGAAACCATCCACATCTTAATCCATTGAGGTTGATTTGGTCCACCGATAATTTATTAGGTTCTGTTTTCTGACCAAGAGTTTGTTTTCGTAGCTGACCGTTTGGACTGGTCACTATCGGTCTTTCTCATGTTGCCGTGACATGTCCACTCAACTGATCATCAGCAG